>JBAJNP010001146.1:0-10910 GCA_036877545.1 Yasuhikotakia modesta
TGCAGCCCATTACATAACTGCATTCACTGTTACTGTCATTTCACTCTGTTGCCCCCAGTATGATAATGCTGTTGTTATTTTCTGTTGTTATATAGTATTGTTTTGTGCACCAGAACACTGATTAGAAAAACAACAAAATGCTTTTCCAACCTTTTCTTGCATCCACCGGGAACCTGAAAGACGTTTATTAGTAGCTGAAAAAGCATTTGCTTAAAAACACGCTGGCTTTAAAAAAAGACACATTTCCTGGAAAACCTGCCAAGATAACGTTGTTGAATTTTAATGATTTTGTAGTTACATCAAAAACTTCTCAATCACTTCCCGCATTCCTGGCAACGACTCGCTCTCAGAGACAATTAACATGAGTTCAGCTCTTATTTTAATCTTGATAGGAAAATGAAACTCTAGCAGATTTCCATTGTTTAACATTCAATGAAAATCTCAGTCAATCCCCCAGGTGAAACAAAGTTAACAAGCACGGAGAAAAGACAATTACATCTACTGATGAACCTAAATTGCATGGGCGCTAACTTTTTAGGGAAAGCTTAGAACATCTTTGTTAACATTCTTTGCAAACACACAGTTTGCACAGAAACTTTTACGTTCACATTTAAAATAATCAGCTGAAAACAATATAGACAAATGAAAAAATAAAATATAAAAAAACTAAATATAAAACATTACATCATACATTTCTTCTCACAAAGTCATTTTTAATTATAATTATTAGTTATTAAAGATTTTGCATATACAGATAATTTAGTTTGACAACAATCTTGGCCTTTCAAAAGAAGAGAATGTTAAGTGTCTTTTAAAATCATAAAGTATGCGTCTGAAATGAATAAACCATCAGCAAGTGTTTGATTAGTGTTTGATTTGCTCCTCTGGCCTCAGGGTGAGGTTTATGGAGCTCGGCTGCAGGTGCTGGTTCCTCTTTTCCTGTAAGACAGGAGGTAAAATAAAGCACAGGTCCAGTGTGACCCAGTTATCTGTTACCTGCTCTCACCAGCCCTCTCCTCTATTATATCAATCTGAAGATCTGAGACACCTGCCACAGTTACCCGGAAGATACAGGTGTCTCTGTGTCAGTGCACTAGTCACCTGTGGCAGGCCGGTCCCCTGGCGTATTTTGGAATAGTAATTGGATGGGGACCGGACGCATCTCTGAGAAGCTCGCACATGAATCAAGCTGTACAGGGCAGTGCTTTTAACAGGATATAACAGTTTGGGTGGTCCCAGTCGCCCCAAATGTTCATTCATCTTTCTCCAGCTCCCTCTCTCTCTCTCTCTCTCACAGATTCAGAATATAAGATGCAATCTGTAACAGATAAACAGCAGTAAAAATAAACAACAGTATTTGAGCAAGTACATAACAAAATGATCTGCTTATCTGACCCCAGTTCACAACCCTTAGTTTATAATAATCATTTAATATTTGACTTCCAGTCAGTTTGGCTTCCACAACATACAGAACTGTGTGCATTTAATAACCTGCAGTTCTGTGTTTTAAACACAGATGGCGCCAGACAGGCAATATTTACAGATTGCAGCTTTAAACAATGAAAACAGCTCTTACAAAAACAACAGATTTCCTGCTGTGTTCTAAGATGCAGACAGAGAGAAAATGAAGTAAATCAAACTGGAAATATCAAGGCAGCCGCTCTCTGTTTTTAGATTAGTGGCTGTCCTTCAGATGGCTTATCTGCTACGGCCAGAATAATTAGCTTTAAATATATAAGGAGTTTCCCCTCAAAGTGTACCAGGGGAATTCACACAGAGAGGACAGCAGTCCAGGCAGCCGCTGTAAGGGTTAGTGATTGTTTCACATGGGGAAAGAAAATGCAACGCAAACACAGCATAAAATGATAGAGTTTCTGCGCTGCGTAACTCCTCCATTACTGTAACAATTACAGACGTAAATGAAAGCAGAGATATTAAATGAATCACTATTTCACAAATATTTACAATGAGACACTCTTACAATAAATGAACTGTCTCCACCCACTCTCTGGACAAAATGCAAACTATGAAATTAATATAGTAGTAATATTATACTATTAATAAAACATGTAAAATATTACAAAATTATGAAATGTCAATAACAATATTTTGGAGAAGTTCAAGTATTTTTCTATTTATTTCTATGGCAACCGATCATCACACTTATGGTGGATTATAACTGAATTATAAAACCCTCAAATGAATTATAATGATTCATTATAATTACATATAGTGTATGTAATATAATGTAAAAATAATTGATTGAAATATAATGAGTTATAAAACCTTAAAATGTTTGTTATTTGTTCCCCGTGCCATCATGCCTCATGTCGCTTCATTACTGTACATTACTGTACGCAACTGTACATTACTGTACAAAAACCCTGTAAACGTGCCGTGTGTTTCTGCAGCCAGTCAGAAATGTAGTTGTCATGGTCACAGAGCATAAATTGTCAGGCCAACATGTGCAGCCGCTCCTTTGTTTCAGATGAATTAAAGAAGTCTCTTACATTTCCATTTGGAGAGGAAACGTGACCATTTCAAGTGCCAATTAGACGTTGCATTTGTCTCACAGAGTCTGGCTGTTAGCTTGACTTTCTGAATGAATGCTGCGTGCGCTGGGCTGTGTCAGGACCACAAACCCCCTCCATCCATCCACTGCAGCAAATCTGGCTGTGATTTCTGCTCTTGTCTGTCGGGGTTTAGCATCTACTGAAAGAATTTGCAGCCGCATGGACTGCTGGCTCCCTCAACAATCAATACTGACTTTCAGACCTGATGTACAAACTACTGTACAGGTGTCTATAACTGCTAACGTCTGCCTGCTCTGTCTGTATCTGTAGCACCATAAAAGCATTTCTCCACTGGATTTTGTACAATGTAAAAAAATGTATAAACATTTAAATGCCTTTAAAATTTAAAGTCTCCCTTTAGCTGAACTTGTAGAGCAGTGAAAATATTGTGGGGTTTTTTCCAGAGAACAAACATACTGATCAAATGCACTGCATGTCATTTTGTGTGAAAGCATCTGTCCAATGCGTACATGTAAAAAGCATGTTGGCACGCTGACGCTTTTCTCAATCTGCCATTGTTTATTACCCAGAATGCAATTCAGCCTGAAGAACGTCAGCATTTCTCAGATAAACTGACCATAATGATTTTTGCCCTATATGCAGAATTTCTAAAAGATTCCTGTGAGATTAACTGCCTCCTCTGTAAACAATAACAATTTCCCAATAGTTTATGGACACAGAGAGAAGAGAAATTGGTTTGGAAAACCTTTCCTTCAGCGTCTCTTGACAGCTCAGTCAAGCTAAATGATTTCGCTGAAGCGCCACTGGATCAAGTTAAATGTCTCACTCGCAAACATCAATCCTGTTTATCGCATGAGGGGCCTGGCGGCGTTTGTGCTGTGCTGTTTAACACATCTCCACCTCACAGGCACAGCCCCTGAAAAACACAGCCTCCCGCCACGCCACCGTCCGCTCGCAGCACATCTTTGTGTGATGGAAACGCATCTCTCACCAGACGGGGAAACCCAGCTATCAAACTGTGTCAGGCCACTATCAAGCAAATTGTGTTTCTTTCCTGGGCAGTTTCCGACATTTCTGTCAATTGTAAGGCGAGCGAGGCAAAATTCAGCTGATGAGTTAAATTCCTCCAAAAGTGTCATTAGCCGGGACTGTCCTCAGAAAGTGTTTAGATGGGTTTCCCGGAGCAGAACAAACGGTTCCTACGCTAAAGTACTATTAAAAGAACCAATGACTCGTCACAGCAGTTTCAATGTTCTCATTAAGCTCTTGGTAAAAAAGAACAAAAAACAAAAACAAACAAACATACTGGCACCTATCTTGGGTGAGCGAGTGTACAGACAAATAATTATCCACATTCCTTCTTAAATATTATTTTTGCAATTAGTGTAAATGGCAGATTTAGGAAAATGTTGATTTTTTCCATTAGGAAAGAAAAATCACAAAAATCTCATTAATTATGTCTCAATTATTTCTCCCAGACAGCGGAGAGATTTAATGCAGAGCTTTTACTTCTCATATGCTCCCATATCCAGATTATTTTAAATACAATCAACATTAATTTTATAGCTTCACACTCTTTAATGTATTTTAACAGTTATCTCATTTGTATCTCTTTATTTCCCATAAGCAAGCAAGTAGGAGAAACATGTGAGACAAAGCTAATGCTTAAATAAGCTATGAAAGAAATGAGACACGAGACCCTTTAGGTCTGTCAAAGACTTTGAAGTGACACAGGGAACCATTTAACCTTTTGAAATTCACATTATTCACTGTATTGTAATGCATGTCACTCGGAGTCTGTAACCACTATTGACATCAATGTGTCATGTTGGGTCACTCTGTCATTTAACAGTGTGGAATTTTGTGTCAAGCCAATTATCATAATGATATAGCCGCCGCTTTGATTCTGAGATGAATCCTGGTCACAGTTGAATTACATTACAATGATTACACTTTTAACAGCTTATCGCCGGCTGCATTTGTTCTGTGGCGGTTTAGACTTCATTTTATGTTTTTATAGTGCGCTCGCTGGCAATAATCTGGACACAGTGTGGATGCACAAATGTAAAATAAGAAACATATGTTTTTGTTTATAAAACACTCTGTTTGCCAAGAATTCACCAGTAAATATACTGTAACTGTAGGCAGAGGTTTTTATTGAGTCTTGGTGTTTTATTTCCCAGCATGCTTAGCAGGTGACTGAAAAAGGAGAAGAAACGTAGCGCTGAGTCTTTTCTATTAGTGTTTCTGAGCGAGTCAAGTTAAGATGTGCAAGTGTCAAATATCCTGCTATGTTGGGACATACAAGAATTCTGTTTACATTTCTATGGGTTACCCCTGTGGTCAATGGTGGCTTTAACACTAGGCTGATAACTTATCAAACCAGCACCAAACTTCTTTCATTCAGAAGTAATTGCTTACAGTCAGTTACACTTCAAATCCTACATCTGACAGCAATCTAGCACTGAGAAGAAGGTCAGATCTTATGCTTTCAAAGCTAAGCTGCTATCATTGGCCCTTTTAAAAACCAAACATGCCACCTTCAAAATCCTCTTTTTGCTTCACTTTCATGGTGGCAGAGACGAGTTTGCAAGGTTTCTAATGTTCTGCGTGTAGATTTGCTTACATAACCCGGCAGTAATAACAGGCTTCTTGTGAATTAGCAGCCTGAGACTCAGTAATTGCTATTTTGAACATGTTAGAAAAGTTTTCCGGTTGTCTTACACTGTTGCACTCTGTCTGAATAAAGACGTCTACAGCACACAAGGTCAGAGAGCTCTGCATTACGGCACGCATCTCAGTAACGCATTTTCTGCATTACTGATAGCGTGTTGCATGCTGGATTATTAAGGTTTCATCATGGATAACATCCTGAACAGAAAAATTGTTCTGTTGTGCAAGCAGCTATTTAGACACATTTTTTCTCACCATGCCCCCGCAGTTCTGCGTCTGGATGGAGATCATGACATTTTCGTTTGCTGCCCGACAGCCGGAGAGCTTGATAATGCAGGAGGGTTGAATGTTTCTTTTAGCGCAGCCACTTTGAGCTATTTTCCAAGCCCATTTGTGTTGCCCAGACACAGGTGTGTTTGTCCAGGTGGGTGAGAGAGACATCCTTTCAGGTCAAGCTTTTCTCAGTGGGTTGGTTACCTTTCAATGCACACAAGTAATAAATTACATCTTTACCTGCAATAATCACAAGCCGCCGTAACCCGGCAGACAAACCATTCAAAAGACTAATGCATTCTAATCTATATAGTTATCTGAGTAACTTCTCCTGATTATTATATTTCAACTGTAAATGCTAATTAAAGGCTTTTCTGTGGAGGTTTTCTGGCCTGGAATGTCACATTAAATGAATTCCACAACACAATTAAAACTCCTTTGTTTGTTGTTAGAGTGGGTCTGTCTAATGGCTGAGAGACCCCACATTTAAATCTGTTTAATAGTGCACAAACCCAACAGGATGTTATTTAAAAACTGAATAAAAAGACAAAATATGTAGCGTTTGTTCAAAACATCTAAAACAACACATGAAACTTTGTCATGTTTGTCTTAGATCGGTGGTCTGCGTTTGTACATGCGTCCTGCACAAAACTGCTTTAACCCTGAATCTCAAGTAAAGCTTTTTTTACAGCTATAAATCAAGTTGTTGCATGTTTTCATTTTGTGTTAGATTTCACACTCATTAACTTTCGTTTCCAAAGGTAATTTTACATACAGCAGCTGCAACAATATGAACTTTACATTGATGAGAAATGATAAATATTGGATTGATTTTTAATACATAAATACACCATATATTGCAGATATACAAGCATATCACGGATCTAAACAACATGTGGTCTGGAAACATGACTTAACTCATCACTGATTTCTGATTACACCGCTAACGTAAAATCATTTGAAATAACTATCTGCTCCTTGGAAATTATAATATATGGTAATTATGTCGAAATTGCTATTCCTTTGAGGAAATTACTGTAATCAAAACATTATTCTCATAACAATTATTCCGTGACAATCATATTTTCAGTAATTACATTAACAGCAGTGGCTGGCGTGTGACTCAAGAGTGCATGAAGGCAAGATCTGGGTTCCAAGACCGTCGAATAGGTTCTGAAACAAAGAGATTAATTGTGAAGTGATAACTAATTTGTTGTGAAACCATAAGGTTCCACAGACGTAATTGCTTTTCAATTGCTGCCACGTTCTATAAGGCTTCATCTGTCCGCTCACGACGGCTGTCCGACGGCGGCTAATACTAACAGACAGCCATTTCCAAACGCCGCTAATATAATAAGGTGCTCTGCTCCAGTATCACTGTAACTGTAGCAGAGCTAATCAAGTCTGAACAAATTCTTCATTTTCACTTTTTCACTTTAAGGAAAGGATGGTTAATTCAGGGAGACGTGGTAGCGAGGGCCGTCCTTGGCTTTATTAAAAGACTTACATCCAAGTGTAGCTTTCCTCAGTCGTCAACCGTTCCAGGAAGCGCTCAAACAAAGCTAAACCTCTGTTAGGAGGTTACAGAGCTGTGAAAAATCCCATAACAGCACACTAAGCTTTCAGCTCAGTAATTATTCCCCTCCATTATACTTACGAGCGCTGCTGATTTTTCCAGAACGGGGGAATTTAACGTAACGCTCCTAAGGTTTTTTGTGTGCGCTGAGAGGCCCCACAATGATAATGGCTGGCACACAACGGGCCCACCGGACCCGTCACAGAACCGTAAGTTACAGTCAGAGGTCCAGTCATGTGTCTCACTGCAGAGCTGGGAAGAAAAAAATGTGTTAGAAAAAAATACAGCATGGGAAATTCATTTAAATAAAGACATTAAGTGTCCAGTCATTAAGTTTTTTATTTTGAACTACAATATTTCTTGTTTTAGGTCTAAAAATAAGCATCTGATTAAACTTTCAAAGGAATATAAGCAGCATAATTGTATAAATTTAAATGTGCTGGATGAGGTTTTTCTCTGATTGGTGAATTCACACCCCTTTCACACTAGTGACGGTCACAATCTAAAGTCACTTCACACACCAGATTTACACTGATGGCCAAAGACTACCACCATCTAACTAGGGCAGCCAATGAAATTCAATTCTTATCTCGCTGAGAACCCATATTTGAACAAAAGTAAATGCCGGTCCGGCTGAAGGGGCCATTCAGAGAGAGTGGGTCAAAGCTGTATTGAGATGTGAACTAATATAAGCTCTCAGAAGAAGATGGATGACGGTCTCCAGGAAATTTTAACAATCATTGGAGGAGATATCTTCTCCGTCCCTATTCAAGCCACGGTTGCCGTTTCATTATCCTGACAGATATTGTCACCATAACGAATTCATCAGCGTAGAAAAAACGAGATAAATGGCTCAACGAGAAATAGACGTGGTTATCTTCTCACCATCCCTGCACTGATGTGCGAGACCTTCTTATACTATATATCATTATGTGAGGAGACTGGAAGCGGCATGTTCCATATGAACATCTTTTTCAATTTAGCGTGTTTCAAATATTAATGGCAACATGGTTTGACCTATTCTAGAGGCACAGGCCATGCAATGAGAAAGATAGCTCATTTAGAGAGAGGAGACCTCTGCCCCGGCTACGGCTCCCCATATGGTAGGAGATGAACAATGAATACGGAAAAAGCATCTCATGCATTTTAAATTCCCCCGTAGCTCTGTGCCGCCCCGCAGGAAAGCCAAAATCCGTTCCTGAAGGCTGGTGCGTGTTGGTTAGGGTTCTGACTTATCGTTGCTTTGGGGTTCTGCAGGTGATGAGATCTGGAGAGAGATGGAAGATGAGAACCCGTGACGCAGATCATTTCATGAATTTACTAGACGTGGTTTCAAACACACAAGTCAAATTCACCAGCTTGAGAAGCATCAAATGTCATGCAAACACACACAACTGTAACTGCACACATACACTGTTTGCCTTAGAAAACTAATAAACTGAGAATGTTGACAGGCAAATTCACCTCCAGTATAACTACAGACTGTCTCTTACATAGTAACATAATGTAGAAAATAATGAAATGTAGAAATCTTATTTATAATACACACACATATATACATGCATATCTGTACATGTGCACACATGCACGCACATACACACACACACACACACACACACACACATATATATATATATATGCATGCACGCACACAAATGCATACTGTACATGCGTGCACACACACACACACATATATATATATATGCATGCATGCACACATATATACAGCTATACACATATATACAGCTATACAAATGCATACTGTACATGCGTGCACACACACACACACACACACACATATACACACATATACACACATGCATATTTATATAAATGTATATTCCTAATAAACTTGACTTGCTATTTATATGAAAAAAGGCGTTTTTGTTGTATTTTAAAATACTTGCTCACGTTCATAAATGTCATTTTTTACAGTATCACATGAGTGAATGGAGGAAATGTTACCGTCTCTGGTTTCTGTTGCCTTGCAGAAGTTTTCAGGTCAGCTGCAGCTGCATCTGAAGTCACAGACAGGAGAAGCTCAGCTGCAGGTGAGGACATGTTTCTGCTGCAGAACTAGGTTGTGTTAAAGTTGTATTAAAGTTCCATAGAAGCGGAGCTGCGCAAAAGCAAAGGACAGTCTGATCAATTATGCAACAGCCAAACAAACAAACAAACAAAAATAAGAGGCTCCAGGAAAATAAAAAGCCATCTGGTTGCTACAGTTTGAAGCGGCGTTCCAGCGGTGGCAGGGTCGTTTGTTATGCTGTTTGCTCTTTGAGGCAAGTGCGAAACCTCAAAAAGCAACAAGCACTTTAGCATACAGAGTAAAATGATTGAGCAGTCTTTGAAATACTGTACAGTAACACCACGAGGGGAAGAAACCGGCTGGAATACCACACCAATGGGAAACTAGCCTGAAAATGGTTGGGAAATCTAATTCATTTGCGATTACTTGATCTATAAGTACCACTGATCACAGCACTTGTGGTTCTGTTTGATTTTTATATAAGTGTGTTATGTTGTACTGCTTCAGTTTAGCTAATGGGATGCAGAAGAGTCTCTCAGATAAAATGTTTCCTGCTTAATACAATTAACATCATATAACTTCACAGTTAACATCAGAGAAACATACGATCTGGGTCACTTTTACAACAGTTTTTATTCTGATGAACAGTTTTTATTCTGATTTATTCTGATCATAAGAAACATTAACCAAACAGAACCTATAAGAACTCAAAGGGCTTGAGCATTAAAAATGACAAACAATGTTTACAACAGACAAACAGAGGTCCAGACAAACCCAAAACTGTCACAAGATGTGACCCAAAACCGTCAGATCAGATGGTTTAATAATTATACATCTTCCTGTCAAACTATGTGTGTGTTGGTGGAGGCGTGACTTTGGAGTGAAATGTTATACTTTCAAAGCTAGCTTGCTATTGCTAACATCTCTGAAATCTATACCCTACCTTTTATCTGAAACCTCAAACTTTTCTTCATCTCACTTTTGAATTTGGCTCCTGTGAGGACACACATCCAAACACACGTTCCCACCCCCTTCTTCTCCGCGTCAGAGAAGCATTCTCCTTAGATCAATTATCAGCCAGCGCTATCTAGGTTGTTTTAGCATCATGGCAAACATGGGATTAATTATGGAGGACACGGCAGCGCCACAGTACAAGGGCGCTTTACCAAAGGAGAGCTCACAACCTCACTGTGCGGGCTGGAGCTTGTTTGTCAAAAAAGGAGAGCGCAAACCAGTCTGGTCCCTTGTGTGGGGCTGTCTTGAAAACTAGCTATTAATTACACGAGTTCATCCAGAGACAGTATCTCATGAGTGGACCGCTGTACCCCATTACTCCCCGTTCGCCCCCTGGTGGGCGTCGGCCTCATCTGACGGTCAATTTTATGTATTAGAACAGGGTTACTGGTTAAGATGTCAGGCGCGAGTTAGAAGACCATTATAAACAGACTTTCACCTACGGGGGAGATGAATGCATGTTAGTCAAGCCACATAACTGAGGCTGAACTTCTGCGTGTGATTATAGAGCGCAGATTATTGGGGGTTAGTTTTAATTGTGGTGCTCGTGGGTTGACTAATTACATGGATTTGTTAGTGGCATTTGCCTGGCCAAAGATCACTCGTTTCTCATTTTTCAAATGTAATTTTCCTCACGGTTATTTATCAGCGTTGTGAGGAGGGCAGGACTCGCAAATGATGAAGGAGCTCCGGGGAAACTAGCGCAGGGTCAGAGGAAGACTACGGCCGGCTGTAATTTGTGCATCTGGTGTTAACCGCAATGGCAGAACTCGCATGGCCTACGTAAAGTTAAAAACATTACAATTACATT
>JBAJNP010001146.1:10921-68107 GCA_036877545.1 Yasuhikotakia modesta
CAAAGTCAGCTGTGGTCGCTTTCCACAATGTTGTTATTTGCTGGTTTTATTGCTTTATGTTTTGGAACTGGTTTAATTTCCGTCACAACAATATAAACTTCCTTATCTGAAGCCCGGGATGTATCTTGGATTTTCAGGTAGAGCAATACATTTCTGCTCTCAACACACAGTGTTCAGTTGGGATGTGACCTCACATTTTTCTGGCACACATTTCTTCTGCTTTTATGAAAGGCTTTAATCTGGCAGGGTGCCAGCATGCGGTCTGTCTCTCTCTCTCTCTCTCCCTCTCTCTCTTGTTCTGCTGAAATTTGCGAGACAGAATTAACACATTTTCACACATTGACAGCAAAGATTACTTGTTAAAAGTGCAATCAGTAAACTGTAACTGAATGAGTGACAACACAATGACAAATAACTTCAAAAACACAACATTTAATGTGAGGGATGTTTCGGTTTCACACACACACACACACACACACACACAAATATTCAAATGAAGTACTGAATTACAGTAAATATTTCACAGGCCTTTACAAATAGTGTGAGAAACAGACCCCACACATTTAAACAATTCAAATAACTCAATAACTCCAAACCTGTGTGACACTGAGACGTGTGACAACAAGCCCCGGCCTCTCCTACTGTCGTTCTTTTCTTTGTGAAATCTGTGGGGTGTTGATATGAACTGGAGGCGGCGTTACTGACATACTGGATGTGCCAAACTCTGTTCTGCTGGAAGATGAAGGTGACGGGACACTTTTTCACTCTCCTATAAGAAATTTAACATACAATGACCGAAATGATTCCAACAGCTGCTGCTGGGTGGGGCGGAAATGAGAAGAAATATGAGAGAATCTTCTTAGGCCAGAATCATAAATACCCCCTTATTAGTATGCATCCGCAAGCCCCAACAATGGCAAAGATTCATGGATTCCAGCCAAACCACCCTGGAAGGAAAATATAAAGAGATATTATGTGTTGATTGGCTGCTGTATGGGATTGTAGAGGAGATTTTAGCGTAACTAAAAACTCCACCTAGCATAAAAACATGAAACTACACATCGCCGACAAACTGGAGATAAATGCAGAAGTCAATGAGATATGACAAAACGTCAAAACGTGTTTTCAGAAAGGTCAGGCCATTAAGTGTTTATGGAGATAAAACTGATAGTTTGCATTTTCAGCTTGTGTGTGACCTTTTTAGTGGCGTCTATATTTAGAACTGAAGCCTCGGTGTCTTTGTTTCTCATGAGACACACAAATAGAGTTAATAGAAACTAACCACCATAGCTGACAAGATTAAAAAAATACTCTGAAAAACAGAACAGTGCAGCGTTTCCGATCGGTGTCAAACACGTCTGTCGTTCTCTCGTGTCAATTTCAAAACCTGTATCGTGTAAGGCTAGCGAACAAAAGTGATTTCATTTACACTGGAAAATTAACTGTAAACAATGTAAGATTGAATATATTTATGTGGCAACATGAACTGCATTCTCTCCTGAAACGTTCTGATGTGATCAATATAGCAAACTAAACTATTACAAATAAAACAAGGAAAGAACAAACATAGGTCTTACATGGTACAGCCTCGCACATGCAAGGAGTTGGTATTTAACAGAATTATGTTTAAAGAACGACGCAGTTCAGTGATCTGAACATTTTTGTTCGTTTTTGCTCCATTAAATCTTCATGCACAGATTCCATATTTCTAATGATTGTTACAGAAAATCACTGAACATCTGAACAATGATTCTGTTCTCCAAAAATCAAATTTACTCACAACTTGTGTTTTTATTTACATATTTTATTTACAGCTTTAACAACATTAACACAGATGGTCATTGTGACCAGCTGCATGTAATGAAATATATACTTGTAATAATGATTTAATTTGATCTAATTAACAATGATTATTAAAAACATAGAGGGTGAGTAAAAAAAATGAATTTTAATTTTTGAGGGTTGTTCCTCTAAAATTAGCATAAACTGGAGGTTGCAAATGACTTCACTGTTGAGATGTAATTCAATGTGAAATGGAAAAATCAACTGATTGGCTAATGGAAAAGTAGGCGTTTCAAAGCATGCAGCAGACTTACCATTAGAGGGGAGTGGTTAATGACTCTGGCTCCGCCCACACTGACATCACCAGACATGGTCTGCTGTGCTTGAGGGGAAAGTACACTTTTATATTTTGATTAGATTATAAGGCCACATTAATTTAAAACTAAATGATGTGCACTAATAAATCATGTATTAAAACCCAGCAATATTGCATAAAAAATAATAATTTTATGAAAACATAGACACAGCTGTACATATAAACAGTGCAACGTTTGGTATTAAAACTGCATTCATGTTTTGTGACCTAGATACTGATAAGACATTATATGAATAATAAACACACACGCTGTGTCTTAATCAGGGGCTGTAGTTGGATCAGAGCTGATGGGATGGAGCGAGCGGCGTCCGGCCCGTGAGCGCTGCTGCGTTACTGAGGAACTCACTCACCTGTGAGAAGAACCGTGCCACAGTCTCCAAAGCGCCCGACCCCGCCACCTCTCCATACACGTTGTCAAATTTTGATTAATAGCCACTTGCCATCATTTATAGATGAGTCGGTTTACATTAAGATTCCGGTTCCCCTGGTGCTCTGAGGTTCTCACCTTGGTTTGGGTAGCTGGCTGCTCGCTGGCCTGGGGGAAAGGCTTTTGGCCAGCTGGAGGAAATCCACTGTCCTAGATGCTGGGATGGTGCCACAACACCTGCTGCGAATCACCTCCTGTCCTTGGGTTTGTGAACCCGCTGGTCATGTTGACTTCAGCTAGTCTGCAGCCACAACGCTGGGAAAATAAAAAAATCGCTAGTTAATGTAATTTATGGTAAATTGTTCAATGCTTCATGAAGAGCGTCGCCAAATGTAAAAGTTCACAGGTCACTAACAGTGCATAATTCACGAAGGCACGGCAGACCTTGCAAAGGTCCTCTGAGTTAATTATAGTCTGTGTGCGTCGATGATGAGTTTGGACTGCGGCTAGCAACATATTTTAGCATGGTGGTAGCTGCATGCCTCTGAATCCTCATTAGCCACATAAAAATTGCTGTCGCATTTTTTTCTTTAAACAAAACGAATCGTTTGCAGTTTTGATAAATGAGGCATCTATTAACTGCGATTAGTTACAATTAGACACTGCTCACAATCGTGTTATTGTAAACTGATACGGTTTTCCAATAATGGATGAACAGTCAGACTAGTTTTAAAATTCAGTTTATAAGCATGTAAAGTTTCCCTGTTTAATTATTGGTTTTCTGTGTGCTGAAATGAAACAGCCGTGGTCTGGTCATACTGCATTGATCACCAGTGTTTTATTCTATGCGGAAAAGCGTCAGATAATGATTTCACATCGATTTGATGTCCAGATCAAATTAGCTGAGGGTAGCAACAGAGACCATCTGTTTTGACCGTGTCTCTCATCAATAAGAACCGAGAAAACAGGATGAAGGTTTTCAGTCGTACAGTAAGCAGACGGCTGCATCCTGCTCGTGATTTTCTGAGGTGTTGATCACACCAGATTCTGCTACATGTTTGCTAACTTTTAGGTTTTTATGAACTCCTCTCCAAATATAGCAGAAAATCACAACCCAGTGTGGAAACCAAAACCAAGCAAACTGTTTGCTTGAGTAGAAAACATACAGCTATTTTTAAAAAGAAGTGCATTATGCTACTGTAAATGTTGAAGCAGGTTTTAATATTTATAGTGGCTCACTGTAGAATAATTCTGTATGCATATAACGTCTGCATACAATATCTGAAGTATTAATGCCATTTTCCAGTAGCATACTAGCATGTATTAGCATACTGTATACAATCTCTGCAGTACACATGTTAGCATTCAGTAAGATGGAACAATGAATACAGAAAAATATAGTCAAGTGAATGAAAGTTACAATTCTACCCAGCTAACAATTTCAGGTTGTACGAATGTTTCAGTAATGTTTTTTGAAACTTTTACAAATGTTTAAAACATCCACACATGCATTAATGTTACTGCTTGGTTAGAAGAACACTTTTTCAAACATTTTTAAAATGTTCCACAAACAACTTAAGAATATAGAAGTACATAATAAAAGTTACACATAATGTTTTACTAACGCTAATGCAAGAATGTTGTTTGATACCTCTGAGAAAAATCAGAGAATGTTAGGCAACATTCTGAGAACATTCTCTGTTAGATTACTTCATGTGTAGTTGTAGAAGTTGTGGTACTCTGATCTTACGCAACAGAAACTCTCCATTTCCTTCCCAGAAAGTCCAACTTTCTGTTTCAAAGGACGATTCAGTCAAGCTCTTTGCAGCCATCATCTTCATCTTCATCATTGTCCCATGTGCTGCTTCTGATCTGTTATTAAAATGAACATCACAAGGTGAGCAGATAATGACAAACACACCAGCTGTTCAGAATCATCACTTTACTGCGTGTAACAGGTACCTACTTCTTATACTTTAACCTATTTACACATTTACATAACACAAAATATATTCATTGCATATATTACTGCACATGCTTGTGTTTGTATACCTGTGCGCCTGCCCCTTTAAAAAGTTGACCTCTTCCTGTGGCTTCTATCATTTCCTGTCTTGACCCCACCTCTTTCTTTCTGGAGGCAGGATTTTATTAAATTCCACATATGTAATTTCATGTTTCCCCAAATCAATTTCATTTTTCTTTCCTTTATTGCTTTTGATTTATCTCAGTTTTAGTGCTCTGCATGCTTTTCTAAAAGTAAATTATTTTTCTCCTCAGACTTCAACTCAGTTACAGTACATTTAAAATTTTTTGCAGAACACTGTATATGTTGTCCCTCCAAACAAACCGAGAGCCATATTGTATTTGCAATCTGCAGGGAACTAGAATTGACGAAATCTCTCAATTAAAGTACAAACAACAGGAGTTTATGGATTTTGTTCTGTACTAATGGATCTACAACAGCTAATGGATCTTCTACTGTAGGGCTGTAGATTTGATCTATGAATAGACATGTGGTGCTGGTTTGATATAAAAATAATGACTGGTCTGAAATTGAATAAAGTATTTTCATTTTTATTTCATTTTCCTAATTACCGTTTCCTGAAATTATGCTACAGTTTACCTTTAAATTACATTCTGGGCCTTTTCTAATCTAGTCACCTTTTTCTATTTTTCTGAATCTACTAATTATCATATTTACAGCACACCAAAATCAGCCAAACCGAGCTTGGGTGAAAAAAATGGTAGCGGCTAATTCACAATCTCCACAGCAGTCCGGACCTATTTTATGAAACAAATAAGTAAATAAAAACACAAATAAACCAGATGAGTAGAGTTTTCAAGGTGTTCAAATAACGATCAACAAATGATTTAATGATGTATGTATCATCACCGTGTGACTTCCTGTCTGTCATTTAATGGCATTACTGGATCAGAGCCGATTCTTCAGAATCAGAAACTCCAGTGACTGGACTCTGATCAGCTGCACTTCTGTCTCAGCGAGCTTCGCACAGATAATGAAAAAGGTTCTGTCCCTGTCGTTTATCATGCTGTCTGTATAAACCCGTAGTCTATAACTCATTCAAATGGGTCAAGGTTTCTCCTATGAGTTTCCTGGCTGAAGGTAAACTTTCTTATTGTACACAGAGTATGAATTAAACATATCATTTTTACAACACATGGACACACTATTTACACTTAAGGGGCCCAAACTGCTGTAAATGTGGCGGTTAAAAAACGTGATTTTGTTTGTGCCCCGTTCCTTTTTCTTCTTCTCTCTACATTTGAAATGCTTTTAATAGAATAAGACAGTAGTTGTGTCAGCAATCGGATGAAATTGCGATAAACGCAAGCAAAAGTTTGGAACTTCCCCATGCATCTGTTCTACAAAGTTTGTCTTACAACATACATTTATAAAGAGTGAAAAAATCATTTCTCAATCAATTGGTTCTTTTTTCTGTGTCTTAGATGAATCTGTTTCTAAATGCAGTGATACAGCTAACAAATAAAATTGTTTATGGTTTATTTTAAACTTGAATGTGACTTGAAATTAGAAAAAGATTGCTTTTATGCCAATAATAATTTATAGTAATCATTTCCTGTCCTCAGAGGACATGTTCCTGAGGACATCCAAAACATTATCCGAATTTATTTTGTGTTTCACTGAGAAAATCCATGAGTTTGTAATGACACAACAGAATTCTCATTCTTTGATGAGCTTTTTTTTTAGCATAGCTGTGAAGACAAAACACACAACACTCTTTAAAAACATTTAAATAACCTGTAACTATAAAATAAGTCTTCCACAGCCTCCACACAGATGCTGAAGGTTTTATTATTATGAAGTTATTGCTGAAGTCAATAACTTTGGAGCCATCATAGATACAGAAAACAAGTAAGAATAATGTAAATTTTTCATTTAAAAGACATGATTGGATGTTTCCATTACGCTGATTAACTTCACCGCACATGCAATATTCAAAACATCACCGCATTCAGTCTAGACCTTATAAGTAAAATAATCACATTCCTCCATTTTAAGCAAAATAAGGAAAATATAAAACAAAATAAAATAGGTCACAGAAGTCCCAGCAAAGCACACCTATGAAATCGCTATGTCAAAGTCACCACGGAAACCAGCCCTTTGGTTCGTGGCGTCCACGCGCTCCTGTAACAAATGTGGAGGCAGATTTTTCTGCAAGTGCATTTTGTCATGCTGTTTTCTAGACCAAACCTGATTGGTCCACTGAGTGCTAATGCATCAACCGCAATTTCACCTCTTATGTACTGCATGCAAGCCTCCACAGATGGGACCTCCAGAGCGAGAACCTGACAGTCCAGCCCACGGTTGGACATGAATCACCAGAGCTAGCGCGTCCCAGCATTAGCATGACCTGCAGCGAGGTTCATCAAGATAACTGGCTCCATACGAATGCTGAACCTCTTTTAAACCTCTTTAATTCATATTGAATACATTTTTCTACAGACACAAGCCCAGGAGCTCCGGACACAACTGCAGAAACGTGAAACACACTAACTCATGTCTGTATGTTAATGTCACTTTAAGAGAAAGGCCATGCTAATGTAATACTGCTATCATCAGACATCAATGGCTTTATATAAACTCTCTGAAATGTGTGATATTGACTGAGTGAGGGAAGCAATTGTGCTAGAAGGACACTGAGGATTTTTGGCCCCTGCTGAGTGGACTCAAGATTGCTTTGCTATTTTGTTCAAACTGCATTCATCCAGTACCGACACTTAAACCAAATGTGTACATCGACAAAGCTGCGCCCTGACATATTGTGAGTCTTTTCACAGCAGAAATCAATAGTTTTATTGAAAGTTCACTCCTCTAAGGGTTATTTTCTGTTGCCCATTGATCTACAGACGAGTGAACTAATAACAAACAGATAACAGTTTTAAGCTTGTTTCAGACAATACTCAATGTATGGTTTGGGTCAAAATATTGTCCTGGATGATTTTATTTGTCAATATATTATTTATATGTCAATTACAATAATGTCCCTTACCGACTAACAATTTTACATTTCAAGAATAAAAACATTTTTAAAAGGTTCCACTTACATCTTATTTTTTAAAAACTTTATTCTTATGATAGCATTAAAATAGTCATACTAGAACTTTGACAGAAGAAAACAGAAGAAAATCTTTCATTTCCTTTTGAGTTTTAGATGACAGCTTATTGTTTAAAACTAAACTCAAATTTGCAAAAATGGCATCTATCAAAAGTCAGAAATATCAATACAAACATTTTAAACTCATCCTTTCAAATTATTTGTGCTGTTCTCTCCACATCTAAGAGATCTTCATTTGAACAGTACATAAAATTCTCACATTTGTGCACGTTTGTTATTTCTCCATAAGAAAACACCTGAGAAGTCGATGTTTCAGCAGAACCAGGAACTCTGTTAAGCTCAGGAGAAGTTTCATACTCTAAGCAAGAAACGGTTCCTCCGGGAACATCTGCTGAAACTCTGGAGGACTTCCATCAACCTGGACTCACCAACAACCCAAAGAACTGCCACTTTACATGACTGGAAGAGAGTTATCCAGACTTCCACATCAACCAGGGACTGATAAACCCTTCAAGGGAGATAGAAGCCATGCAGTTTTTCATTTCCCAGCCTGGGAGAATAAAATATGTATGTGCTTTCCAAAGGTTGGCAGGTTACCATCGGCACCTCATGCCTAGATTTTGCAAGGTAGACTTTCTCCTTTCAAATATGACCAGCAATAGATAGAAAGAGAAATATAGCGTAGACATCTATGGCTCAGCCAGCCTTTAGCTCCGTTAAAAAGCTCTAGCCCCCCAACCAGCCTTACGTGCTTCAGGCTTTAATCTACTTTTCACTCTTTATGTTCGTGCCAAGCTGCTTCCAAAGGGGAAGATGTCATTTATTGTCCCACACGGGCAGTAAGGGTCTTCAGCGTCGCTTTAACAGCGCTGTGACACATCAACAGACAGCCCTTCTTACTGTGTGCAGTATAACACGCTTTAAACCCCCGTCAGCTGTTCTAAACGCCCCTTCGTTCCCCAATAATTATTTCTTATTTGTAAATGTCACTACTTTAGCTTTAGGGCTCTTTAGATAGTAAATAAATACAATTACTGCAATACTTAAATCTACTGTTGCCCTGAAGTCTTCAGTGAGTTTGTGTTTGCTACTTTGTTTACTTAAATCTGCAACCGCAAAAGCTGCAATCTCTAGCATCACCTCTGTTTGAAACACTGAACTGCAGGTTACCAGGCTCACATGTTCTAAATGAAGCCACTTCCTGGGAAATCAGACTAACAGCTGAAATCATAAATCATTATTATAAACTTTATGCTGGGAATCGGGTAAAGAGACACTTTAAACACCGATCAGTTGTTATGGCTCTTTAAAATAAAAAAGTTATGAATTATGTAACTGGAAGTTTTTTGGGGTTAAAAAAAACTTAAAAACAGTAACTGATGTATTTACCAGATTCCGTTGAGCTTCTGCAATAAGGAATGCAAATGAAGTGTTACATCCTTTTGACACAATCTTCATTTCCTGTGAAAGGGTGTCGAGTGTTAGTGTGTGTCTGAGCTCATGCACACTAAAATATTATATCATTTTCTTTCTGCATTATATATGAGAACATCACATAATCCTACAGTAAATGAGCTGTCTCTGCGTGTCAAAGAGGTCTACAGCCCTTCTGTGAAACCCTTACGGTTAAATTGATAAGGTAAGAAATTTTTTTAAATTAGCATTTTGTAGTGCTTCTTTAAACGTGACATCATCCTTAATGCTGTGATACTATTTATAATGGATTTTAAATCAGACGTAAATGTGATATTTCACATGCACTGTTTTGATAAATGTATGTGGTCACCTCTTTAAATAATCACACGATGATCACATTTATGGTCCTGTGATGACTCGTATTTGAATCATGAAAATGGCTGTGCAGCTGTACACACTTCTAGCTATGTACTTTGTAAAAAAACTTAAAGTCATCTGTTAGACACAAAATGTGACCATGTGTAGCTGACCACGTGATTTGAAACCATTCCAAATAAAAAGACATTTTCTATTATTAAAGGTAAGACAGACAATTTCAGACAGGCTAACAATAACAAGCTAGCTATGAAAGTATAAGATTCTGCTCTCTCCTCAGATCTTCAAAACCACGATTAAAACCAAATGCAATGATTGGATGAACATTTAAAATGTTTCATGTTCAATTAGCACAATAAATGTTTCTGAATAAAACATTCATAAAACATCATTTCTGAATAAAACAAATAATGTTTCTGAAAAACAATCACCTGCTTTTAAATGATCAATCATCTGTGTCACAGGCCAAAGATGGACAGCCAATCAAACATCAGCGGTCTCTCCAGCCTCACAGCTCCAGTTACGGGCAACGCTTGTGGTATAGACTTCAGTCAAGATGGAATCTTTCTCCCTGTCTTGTACAGCCTGTTCTTCATCACAGGTGTTCCTCTGAACCTGATGGCTCTCTTCGGACTCTACAGGTTAATCAGATCAGAGAACGTTCTACCAGTGTATGTTATTAACCTTCTCATTTCAGACCTCATCCAGCTCTTCACGTTGCCTCTATGGATTGACTACTACGCGCATGGACACTACTGGCGCTTTGGGCCGCGGGCCTGTCAGTTCATGGGCCTGATGTTTTACATTAGCATTTACGCTGGGATCTTCTTCATGTGCATCATCGCTCTGGAACGTCACCTGGCCATCGCCAGACCTTTCAGCTTCAGGCATCTGCGTAACTTGAGGTTTGCCCGCTGGATAGCCCTCGGCATTTGGATTTTAATTGCCGTGCCGCCCGCCGTTGCTTTCGACAAGCTCTTCCCCAAGCGGGGAAATTACACTCTTTGTATTGAGAAGTACCCCTCCGAGGGCGCTTTTATCACCTACAGACTGATTACCCTGCTGGTCTCCTTCATCATACCCCTGAGCTTCATTGTTGCCCTCCACAGACAGACGGTTCGCTCGCTGATGGAAATCAACACGCTGTTATCCGAGGAGAAGAGGAATATCAGGGGTCTGCTCACTCTTCTGGTGGCTGTGTTTGTCACGGTGTTGGGGCCATATCACTTTATCGGCTGCGTGAAGTACGTGGGTCTGCTGGTGCACAGCAGCGTGTGTGTGTGGGAGAAGGCTGTGTTTGTGCCCTACCAGCTGGGGAGAGGTTTCCTGAGTCTTAATAGCCTGCTAGATCCCGTCTTTTACATCTTCCTCCGCAGAGACTTCCGCATGGCAGTCGGGAACTACCTGCCCTGCCTGGGGAAATTTAGGCCCCGGTCGTATCACACTGAGGGGCCGACAAACTCCACTGCAGACTGTGATTAAAGAAATCTGCCCTCATGATGTTTCTCAAAAACAACCTGGACAAATGAAACATGGCAAAAAAGACAAATAAATACGTCTATGGTAGCAGCTCCAAATACACAATTTATTATGGTTTTCTAAAACTATTGAAACAAGTTTTGCTAACTGTAATCAAATAAAATTGACATGATTATTATTCTGAAAACTTTGGAAAATTATAGACAGAAAATACAACTAAAACTAAACTACAAATATTTTTAAAATAAAGCAACTTTTATAAAAAATACATTTAATAAATTAGACAAAAGCACAAAGAAAAATTTATATCAGCATGAAAACTACAATTTACTTCAAAATATGAATAAAACTACAATCAAACTTAAAACTAGTAACTGTAGTTACTGATTCGCTTGAATAGTCAAAGAGAACATTTGGCATAAACATACTAGCATGAAGCAGAAACGACGCTTTCACATCAAGTGGGAGGAGTTATTTATGCAAACAATAAAATCTGTAACAGCAACTGTGACTCACATGTGGCTAACGCTCACAGGAAATTGAGGTTTGACTGTTGACCAAAATAAGTTTCTCATTTCCCATACGGTCACTGTATCAAAATGACAAGAATGTGAACATGAATGTAAACAGGTTCTTCTCTAACAATGTCATTTTGGAGGCAAAAATGAAGTTGGCAGAATTCAGATCTCCAACTGCAGTATGTCTCACTGTGAGAATTCTTTGCCAGAATTAACAATTACACCCACTGCTATCAAGTGCAAAAGCAAAGAGATCCGCGGCCTGCCAAATGCGGCAGCCTGCATTGAGACCATTTGAAGCACTTTGCAATTATAACATTCTATATCAATGTTTATCACTTGCCAGCTCTTTAAATGCATTCATCCGTCAGTTCAATTCAGACCCAGCTAACAATGTTAGGTTGTAAGAACGTTTTCCTAATGTTTCCATTCAGTAACAAATGTTATTTTCAAAGTTTAGGAGCATGCAAAACCTCACATGGTATTTACATTACTGCTAACTTAACGTTGTTCAAACGTTTTTAATTATTGATAACAATTTAACTACTTAAGGATAACATTTTTTATGATGTATAATTAAAAAAAGTTCTACTAATTCAAGAGTGTTTTAACTATAAGAAAACGCTAGCCAACGTTGTAAGATCGGTACCTGTTAGCTGGAGACGTGCATTTGGGAGGCTGTGATAAATGTCTTAGCTTTAGCCATGCTTGAGGCTAACACCCGCTACGTCTGTAATTTGACTGAATTCTCAGAAACACAACAGCTCCAGAAAGGTTACTTGGAAATGTCACATCTTAGCTCTGCATTCTGTGAAAAAAGGTGTAAATTCACACATGTGCATTTGTAATATTACAGGGTCATTCGTGTGTCAAAGTTACTGTGTTTCAAACTGTATTTATCTAGTTGTTAACTGTGTTCATTTGGTACAGAAATTCAATTATTTTCATGTCTGCGTAGCAATACTGTAGAGACGCTCAAGATTATCAACCGTTTTCTATTTCATCACAGTCTTAGCAAAAGACACAATTTAGTGTGATTTGTAAAGTTAATCATTTGCATCAAAGCACTTATATTTTACAAGCTTGTTTTAAATCAGCCAACTTAGTCTTTTTCACTGTTGGCATTTTCATTTTGTTTCCAGACTAATTCTATTTAATCTTGCTGCTTGCATTTTTGAACGCTTTTGGAAATAATAAACGACTGGACGCCTTTTTGCTCTCCAAACACAAACCACTGAACGTGTGTTGCCATCTGCTCTGTTTTACCTTTATTCCTGTTCACGTGCATTGTTAAAACCTCACACCGAAACAGACACCAGCGTGATGTTCCTAAACATGTTCATTCATCACCTGAAACACAAACTTGCCACTGAAACACATTTTCATTTGAAATGAGCAACACATATGCATACATTTACAATGCTTGTTCACCAGCCCTGATATAAATCTGCTTCCTCTTTAACTGCATCTTCAAAAGTTGTCAAAAGTTCCTTTCGACTGAAGCCTGCGTTTGATCATATTTCATGGAAGAGTGTAGGCCGACCAACCAGAACATGTTCTGACCCACATGTCATCCTCACTGGGATTAAACACAGAAATCTGTGGCAGTTTTCTAACAGATCAAATCCTACATCTTCCGTTGTGCCTCAGATCATGGGATAATTAAAAAGAATAACTGAACTGAATGCAATAATGTATTACTGGAGCAGAAATCAAGACACATGAGAGAAGTTTATTCTCTGTTTGGTTAGTAACGGCGATGATAGACACTCGAGTGCTGTACAGACAACACAAACTGCACGTGGAGAAACACAAGCGGTTTACATACAAATCAGAAGAGCTTTATGCTTTAAAAAGCAGTTTGTGGTTCTGTGCAAATCACTGGTGTGTTCTGATGAAAGAATGTTTTGGCGCAGTAGTGTGCTGTACTTCTGATGCTTCAAATATCCCAGGATTTCTTTAGTCTGCACAAATGGCTTGTTTTCATCCACATGCAATCGCTGACGTATAGTTCCTTTTTCATAAACAGGGCACAAAACAAAGCCTGAGACTTAAATTGCATTTTTGTCCTTTACTACAAAAAATATTTTCCTCCAACCTTAGAAGAACTAAATACCTTTTTATTTTGATGGTCCCCTTTAGTCATGTTGAACATTCGACTCTCTGGCGCCATCTCTGTTTTAAAAAAAACTTGCAGGTAACTTCACATACTTTGTGACAATCTGACATTGACATTCTAATAATTACAATAAACTATGAAAATGCATGTAAACTAATTCTACTAATCCGAACCATTCTACTAACTCTAACACCACCAGTCTAATAACCATCTAGTACTCTAGTTAGAGTTAGTTGACATGTAGGTGCAACGTTAATTATAATCAACAAAATGTATAAAGGGGACCGTGATTTCTGCAGCTTGTAGTTTATCAAACTATTACTGTGTTAAGGTTTTCACAACAGATCACATGCCTCTAATCATTTAAACAAGGGACAATGTTTGTAAAAACTGCCAAATGTATTCAAGTGCCTGATTGTTGTATGTACTTAACTAAACTAATTCACTGACGGTGACACTCATAACAAGAGCAGCCCGACATCATTTCATCAAGTCCCACATTTTTATGTTAGCACTGAATCCATCCAGCACATTCTCTGCTCACCAACATTCAGTCACACACAAATAAACCAGATCTCAAATTGTGGAGGTGCTTTGTGGTGGTGTGTTAAAAACTATAGTATTGATTTTGGTAGGTATGTAGTAGATTGTCTCTCAGAATTCTGATTTTACATCAGTGCTTAACCTGCCCTGCCACCCACAGGGTCACGCAGACCCGGTTTGTCAATGGGGCTCATTGTAAAAAGCCCTCCATAATGACGAGTCCGGGCTTGACGGGTCAGTGCTGGCCCTGCATCAGGACGTATTGATCTCAGCACCTGAAATGCTCTTCAGATATGTATCGCATCGGGTCGGTCCCTTATCAGTGAACTGCAGGCCCACGCACGACTTTAATGGAAAAACGTACCTCAAAACTTTAAAGAGACTGGAGAGATCTGACTGTGAATATTTCAGTGAGAGTCGCTGCTGGCTCACGATCAAACACAAGTGGCCTTAAAAAAGACGCTCAACACCTCTCCTGCGTTCTCTTCGTAACATTAATCTTTCTGTCTTGTTTGGTGACTTACAAATGTTTAACCAAATTCGTCATTTGGAAAGACTTGGCCAATCTGACTTGTTTTGATGAACAATTTGTTAATCAATGAATTCACAAGGTTGTGTTTATTTTTTAAAGATTAAAGCGAAAAGCAATACTTACAGTTTAAACCTATTATTAATTATGAATCACACAAACATTATAAACAGACTGCAACTTACAGAAGCGCCAAGATTATACAGTAACGTTATGAATACTTCTGCTTGCAGTATTAAAACTACTGAGTGTTCGAAGAATATAAACATAAACAGAAGTATTACATTTGCCGCACAATATTGAAAATTAGATTTGTAAGATCTGAAAGGGCTTAGATCACATGCATCTATAGTTTCAGTTGCTGGGATTTATATAGTTTGTTTAACCGCAATATTAAGCTTTATATCTCAGACGGCTTTGTCAGGGAAACGTAAACACAACAATTCTCTATGTGTACACTGTTCATAAATCCATTTTTATACAAATTGTCCCATTGGATTGAAAGTGACAATTGATGTAAAAATGTTTTATGAACATCTTACACAGAAATTCGTTTCAGTCGTGTTAGAACAAAACCAGGCAGGAAAATTAAATCTGTGCGTCTGTGTCTGTATGTCTCTGAGCAGACAAACGCGTAATGGTACATAATGAGCAGTACACATGCACACACACACAATATGTAAATACGTTCACATAAAACATCAAGACACTGATGGTAAAATGCTTAATGTTGGACTGTCTTAAGTAACAATAAACAGAAACCAGAGTCTCAGAAGGTCAAAGGTGGGGTTTGGAAGGAACATCTTACTGCAATCTGTGGAAACTTCTTTCAACACGACTGTTTCAACATCATCTGGACGGTGCTGTTGTCACTATCTGGACAGGAGAAACAAACACGTTGAATTGAAAGTACATATTTTGTTACTGCGGTGGCAACATTAATCACTGCCAGTCTAATTCACTAACTGAGCTTGTACAGTAGAGGCTGGAACAAACAAACGCTACAAACTGCATTATGTTCAGCGACGATATTTAATTTATTATACACAAAACTGTACATAATGGCTTTAATGTACGTTTAAAATATTGATTTTATTCTCAGCGTGACTCATTACATATTCATTTGTGTGTGTTGTGTTTTACTCAAAGAGAGGAAGTCAGTGTTTGCCAGCAATTATTTGACCCTCTTTGAGGTGAAGAATTGTGCAAGAAATACAATTCAGAGTAAATACCTTTACTCAGGAGTATTTAGAGTTATTATATCCATTTGCAAGCACAATGGATGTACAAACTTCTCTCACACACACACACACACTTTATATGAGAACATTCCATAGATTTAATGGTTTTTAACTTAAAATATAATCTAACTCTAACCAACACTATACCCCTAACAAATATATTTAGCATTTTATATACAGCATTTTTACTTCATGCTACACACACACACACACACACACACACAGCTAAGTTTTTATAATTTTAATTATAAATAGATTGTGGGTTTCTTCACACTAAGTCCATAAAACAACGTAACTGTAGCATAATTCTTCCTGAAACTAATGTATAATGGTAATATTTCATACTGTCAATATTCAATCAATACTGCAGTAGTTAATCCTCTCCCCACTCTTACTAAGAAACATGGGACACATGGGAAAGTACAGTACGTGTGGTACAGTATGGTTGGGTACAGTACGGTGTGTTTTAGCGTCTGCATTTCTGTGAGGATGTCTGAGAATCTGCGCAGTTTGCTGCAGCTTTGATGAGTGCAGAGAGGCAACAAAGCAAAGCTCTTCAGCGCTGACTAGCTAATTGGCAGGTTTTTAAAATTTATCACCAGCCAAAGTGCTCAAAGCCAAAACTCCTAAAATGCGAATACAGAAGTGATCAGAAAATATTTACTGTCAACATGCAGAATAAAACAGGAGAAAAAGGATGGAAGATGAGATTCATGTTCACATTTATTCTGACATTAATAAAAAGTGAGGAACATATTCTGAGGATCAAGTGAGCTACGGTCATTGCCAGCAAGTTACAAATGACGTTTAGTGAAAAGGTTCAATATGTTTTAATCATATGGTCTGTGGCATGGAAACATGCGGCCGTTCGGTCAATATGAGACACGGAAGATTTGCTGATGATGAGTGTTTGGACGTTCTGATGGAGGTGGAAGTTCAGCTGGTAGGATGTCAGGGTGAGTAATGAATTCCTGGTGTTGTCAGTGGAATTATGGGTGACTGCCTAAATCCATTAGGAAAATGATGATGGATGAATCAAGCGCCAGCCTTTGTTGTACGTACAGCTGTTGGATAATATCTCTTGTAACGTCACCGGTAAACATCTGACACTTCTGTAGATGTCAACATTTTACTCATGCTTGTACTTCACATCTTTAGAACTTATTCTAAAAAAAAATTATAATTTTTTATTTAATTGTGACTATTACAATGTTTACTATAAGTAATTTATCCATGCACGTAATTGTTCATGCACTTAATTAGAATGACAGATTCACTTAGAATTAAAAAATAAATATTTAATAAATGAATGATTTACAATGAATAGCTCAGATTCAACTCTAGCTGTCGCACAACCCTACAACAACGTTATATTAATGCTTTCAAATCACACGCACTCCCTCACTGCTAGCACAACACGCCTTTGCATGCATAAAGAAACAAGCTGAGAATGATATGACTGCATTCAGTGTACCAGATGAGCTATTATCCCAAAAATGATCTGCTGAAGATATCACTCTGTCTTTGTTGCCCTTCCTTTATCAGCAGAGTTAATTTGGGGTTGGGCTGAAAGAGGGAAACGGCTGCTCATCTATTTCACCGTTGTGGTGTTGCGTTCTCATTCACAGGCGTGCTGTGGTTAGTTCCCATGGCAATGCCAGCTTTCATTTTCTCTTAACTTCTGCCTGTTTGCATGCGTTCTGGCTTCATTTCGTCTCCCTGGGCAGCTCTCAGCTTTATGACTGATTAGCCAAACTGATTTCCTATTCCGTCTCGTGTTTGAGACGCTCAGGCATTCCATCAGCCACAATCAAACAGCGCCGGACGATTGATGGATGGGAACGAGATGCGAGGACCCTGAGGATCTGAATGTTCTGCCCTTCTCTAAACTGATCAGATGTTTGTGGACAGGCAAACATATTCAGTCATCTATATTTCATTGCCACACAGACTCATTGTGGAGGTGATCTTAGCAAACCTAAAAATCCCATCATTGCATTTGAGGACACGTTCTCTTGTTCCTGCCATCTGTGAAAACTATGGGGGAAGCTCCATCTGATCTCCAGCACAAACAGTGTAGTGAGATCTTCTACATTGTTCTTCTTCTGTTTACACACGCCGTGCTGCTGTCATGTTCTGTTCAGAAAGCTAAGAGTTACTTATTCCCATGAGGTTCCTGTGTGTTCATGTTTCGATTAAATTGACTCTGTTTGACATGATGTATATTGTATAATCAATACAGAGCAAACACACAGCTTTGGGATTCATTGCTAAAAATGGGCGTTGATAAAAGTGCACATTAACATTACAGTATGATGGAGAAATAATTCATTTGAATAGCTGGAAAATGTAACTATTTTACAAGTGGATGATTTTGCAAAAACATTCGTGCACTCGTGCAAAAACATGCGTATTTCAGAAAAGCAGCAAGCATGAAGTGACATTCCTAAAATTACCCTCACTGGGGCAAAAACAGGTCGAAGAAACATGTATTCACTGACCGAATTGTATACAATCTAATACAATATAATGGGTCTCATCTAATCTGTCAGTTTAAACTCAAAAATACAGATGTGGCACTTTCTGCAGTCATTGCATTATAAGCGTAACAGTTTAGCACAGATGACATGGCCTACGAGAAAGCGGTTCAGTGCTCAGAAACACTGACCTCATCCCCTCCAGTTAATCTGACGATTGCACTTGTGTAGCATGCCGGTCTCCACGGGACCATGTCTATTTTCTCTCAGCACTTTGAAACCGGTCTGGAACGAGGGATATCGAAAACATTGGCCCTGCCACGTACCCCGGGGAGACCTGGCAAGCATGCCCTCCTCAGAATGACAGCCAAAAGTAAATTTAGCTGGCTTTGATCTTAGACTTGTTGCCACTGTATTCTAGTACCCTCAAGATATGCCCCCAAATGAACAGCAGCTTCACTTTGATCCAGTTGTTATTGTTGGCGACAATCAGTCAGTCTGTTTAGTTTAAACAGAGCAATGCAGTAAAAACATCACAATTATACCACACATTACACATTTGCAATCAAACCAGTTGAGCTAGCAAAACACTGTAGTACTACACGAGTAATGGGTGCGCGCACACAAACACACACACACATTTAAAAAACGTTTGACTAGCATTCTTATAAATGGAAGCAATAAGGAAGTTTTCTTAAAACCTAAAATTGTTCGCTGGGAAGTTGTAATATTCGTGCTCATCTGCTCAGCACCAAAAACTACCAAAACTAAAACAAATGTAAAATTGCTGATAGCAACACCATCACTAATCACTCAAACAACTATTTCATAATGTCACAATAATGTTGCTTGTTTCTTGCGAGGACAGCCTGATCCGGGTTTAAAACATTGCTCAGAGCCTCATATTTAATACTGAACGCGTCTTGACTGGTCTTTCAGGTCCAGCCAGCCTCCCTCTCACCTTAAACCCCGTATCAAACAGTCACAGCTGCAGCTGAGCCGCGAGCCACATCTGCCTAATTCAATTCTACTGCATGTCACTGTGAGCAACGCTGGATATAACATTATGTGAGAGCATAAACCTTTTCACTCTGCATTAGAAGAGAGGTTTTATCATTTATTGACTTTGCCAGGGAAATAAATTAGTCAAAACCTCCCAGAATTTTTTCTGCAACCATGGGGGCTTTTCACTTATCCAATTAATAATCCATCTACCTCAGACACACACAAGACAATCTCTACTATAAAGGAAAGAAAATGGAGAAATAAAAAAATCATAGCGTTTCTCTTGAAAACTTTGGTCTACTGTGTTCCACAGCCTAGTGGACTGCCTACCTAGTCAGCATTTTATGACATTATAAGTTATAAGACACCTTCCTTTAGACAAATCTTAGTACAGCGTTGCATGTACCCAATGTGGAGAAAGCAATCCCAGAATGCATTGCAAAAAGCTCACTAAAAATATCCATCCATGTTGACAGGTGAAGTGAGAGAGAATTGTAATATTTAAAGCTGAAATACATAAATGTTGCCTCTCTGTTTAAAACAAGAAATTGCAGGTAATTTAAATGACTGTATATGGGTTATAAATGTAAATCATTTATCCCAAAAAACAATAAAAATGCAACTAATTTACCAATTATTTGTGTTCCATCATTTCGGATGATTATTAGAATATAACAGATATTAGAGTTATATACTGAAAACTGTCAGCTGGGCAAACGCTCTGTTTTGAGTTTTTAACACTCAAAACAGAGCATTTGTTTTTACTGACAACAATCAACCGAAGCAATGGTTCCTCCTTACACTCAATCATTAAGGGTTTTCTTCTAGATAATCACTCACATGGTTCAGCCGAGGTTGCATATGGTTGTGGGAGCGTTCAATTTTCTGTTGTAATGGGACTCATCAGCCAGGATGGAGGCAGAATCCACGGTTTGGCAAATCCATGCCGGCATATCAGACATCTGTCACTCCTGGTGTCCGCCTGCCACGCTGGGAGCCGTTCCTGGCAGCATCTCTGGCACATATCCCAAAATGTCTTCGACACGCATGACTGGGTTGCAGAATTTATCTTCGACCTCCTGTGAGAAACCATAGATCAACCTGAACGTTATTAAGTTTAACTCACAAACGTATTGGCTTGTAACACTCACTCTCAACAGGCAACAAACTGGAGAGATTGTGTTAATCATCTATCTGAATGTCTGGATGATACCAGATGACCATCAATCATGTCTGATGTGAAAGAATTTATTAAACATATAAGTTCGTCTGAGCACATGATCTGGTTAACAAACATGGCTACCACTTATAACCAACGTGTAATGAGAACCAAGCTTTATGTGGATAAATAGCCACTGCATGTGTCAATATTATTGTGCGATATTACTTAATCAGTTGTTTATATAAAAAAATAAACAAATATTGTATTACAGGCCTGTACTACAGGTGTCACCTCTCAGCATGCATCTCTAGTATAAAAATAAATTTATAAAAATATACACATATAATACACATAGATGACCTCTGCTCATTTCCAAAAGTTTTCAAAGGCAACAAATTCAGCCCCTTACACAGTCCTCCGTCATAGAAACTGTATATAGTAGGCTGTTGTTTGGGATCTAAAACTAGGACTAAGACTATCCTGTCCTGGCCAGAAACATACAGTAAGTTTGGGCACAAGACTTAGCAAGTTCACTTTCCAGATTTCTAACTCTCCACCTCCATTCTCTTCACTGCTGTCAGCCTTCCAACCACACCTCCAAACCCCCAAACGATTTTGGCAGCCTAAGGAATGGAAGAACGGCACAGTCTGAACACTGAGGTGATTACTAATAGAGTTTATTACCGCACATTTGGCAGGTCATTCGAGTGTTGGGGCTCATTTACAGTGGCTGTGTCCTGGACTGCGGCACGAGCGGTGACAGCAGTGGAAACGTCTACCGCAATATTTCTGGACCCTCGTGAGGAATAGCTCAGCGCCCAGAGGCCTGGCCTCACGCAGACTACCTGCTGCTTTTAAATTCTGCCAATAAAGCCTTTGAACAGTTCTGTTTTGACAGTTCAACGTGGCCAAGCTTCTTAGCAGCTTCCTGGATTTATTTCCCCAAGGTGTCAGAGACTGAAAACGCAGATATTTTCAAGTTGTGCAATTTATTATAAGGGTTATAGTTGGGAATTAAACCCTCCCCATTTTTTTTTGGTATAAAATGCAATAATGACAAAAGAGGGGGCGGGGAGGATCGGTTAAAACAGCAGTAATTTGATGTGTAGGAACACAAAAAGCTTTGGCACCCTCTGGTGTTAACTTCATTTTCCGTGTTGATATGGTTCTGCACAGCCCTGCGTTGCAAACAAAGACTCCCTGGTGTTGTATAGATATTACTCGATTAAAAGCGTGACGCCGTAATTCCCAGCAGCACAGATCCAAGTCTCGGACTTCAGAGACAGCGAAGACATGCTGGAGATACGAACATCAATAAAGGCTTTGTTAAGAAATGCAAAACCTCTGCAGTATTATGCCACTCAACTATTAACAACCCCCAAGCTTTTGTATGCGCACAATATAATGCACTGAAATAGCTCTAATTCTGGCTTATAACGAGGACGTTTAGAGCACTAGATATGTAAACAGCGTTTCATCCAATATTATTGTCACCTTTCTGGTTCTGGGTTGCGTACATCTGTACTCCGCAGTCTCATGGACCCGGGCTAATTATTATTTGTCAAAACACAGCAAGCTTGTCCAGACCACTGCCCTGTGTCCATCCAAGGTGACGGTAGCCTGCAATTTAATTGGTGGCGGTGAGGCTGTATCTGGACCCTATGCTGGGAGCAGCATGCGATATGGCTCGGCCGCGTTTGCCCTATCAAGCGTGCCGTACAAAACGTTCCCTGACAGCTCAAAGTTTTCATCTTTCAGGGCGACTGCTGAGTTCCTGGGTGGCATTCATCAACCTCTAAACGAGACGCTGTGACACAGGGCTGACTGATGAGCTTTCTCAAGCTGTGCCTGTGGGCTGTCCTGCTGAAAAGACCAGCAGAGACGGTCACCAGCTTATGCTGTGTTTTGGATGCCGGTGTCCCCATCAGGCTTTGTAAGTAGCTTGGCACTAACCAGCATAAACCAGCAGGGAAATTTATACCGATCTAAGCTGGTCTTTTCAGCAGGTCGGACACGAACCGCACCACGTGCCAGACAGACATTCATGTTTACAAACAGAGGCTGCTAATCTGTGCAATTATAGCTTTTGTGCAGTTTCATTACAACAAATTCAGGTTTTGCATGCATCTTGGGTAATATATACTATGCACTTTTGTGTAAACCGTGTACATTGACATTATGTGCCCCTGCTATCATTCTGTTGCTTGCATTGCTATTATGTAAACACGAGTACCTTGTTTTCGGTGCATTAGTCGATAATTGTGCAGGAATCGCAAAACTTTGACGTCAGAGTGAGTTTCTTCCGTCGTTTATTCGCGCACCTGTTGAGATTGACAGATAGGCAGGTTATTGACAGGGTAATGAGCCAATCACAGCGGAGAACTGGCGCTCTGTTCCGCCCCCTGATCTTTCTATTAAGTCACATTATAATCAACAAACAGGATAATTATTTACGGCATTAATTTGTTAACAAACATATTTAAAAGCAGAACGCAATAAATAAACCTACATTTCACGGTCAGACACCTTCCACAGAAGATATTTATTTATATATGCTTTGTAATTGCTAACGGGATGTAAAGCGACTTTCAATTGTCAATACAAAAAATGTCAAATGTAAAAATGATAAAAATACGATCATATAATTGTCTAATGTAAACATTACCCTCCCATTTACTCCCGCCCATGACTTTAAAGACAATTTTACCAGAGATGGCTGAAGTCCTTTTCGAAACGTGTTCAATACAAAACAAACGAATACCGTGATAAAAAATAAATTGTAATTTTAGTCATTATACATATTAAAGTCCATAACAGAGGCGTATTTGTTATAGTATTAATAATATCGCGCCACAATTACCTGAGAATGATTAACCGCGAAACCACAAAACGCGCCAAATGACTTCCTGCATTATTCATTATTTAAACACGAGCGACCAATCAGGTTTCAGCATCAGTATTACGTCACGCCGCTCGCGCGCGGGAGCAGTTACCTCAAAAGTACCTCAGGATTACAGAAGCGATTTACAACGTCACAGGATTATATACGTAATAAACTACTAAACGTCTGAGAAGCTCCTCAAACCACAGGTGAGATGATGCTTTACGGAAACATGCTCTCCATTGGTTTGGAAATGTTCATATTAGTCGCTAGGTTGTCTGAACATCGAGCTTGTCAATGTGTTTACATGTAGTTTATATAATATAAACTATCAGAGATTAGTCTTATTTAGTAAAGAAATGCAGTGAAACATCTCACCTCGATGATTGTTTAAATGGCGAAAGTTAAGTCCTTCAGATTGTCTGTTATGTGACTCTGGCTTATGGTTTGTAATGTTGACAGTCTGTCCTGTCGCGTGTCTTTAGCAGGTTGTTATTGGTTTAAGTTTAATGATAAAACTCTCGTCGCTCTGTCGGAGAAAAGCAGGTGGATAGATAGTTACCAAAATAAAAGTCTTATTTACAACGTCACGAATAAGCTAAGTGTTGGGTCACAAGAAGTGTTGGGTCACAAGAAGTGTTGGTCAGAAAGATTATATAAGTATAAATGGTATATATGTTGTTTGTGTATGTATACGTATGTATATGCATCGCAAACACGTACACAAAACGTGTGTGTTTGTGTGTGTGTGTGTGTTTGCTGTATTTACAGAAACCATAATTGCCAACAATAACATTATGCTAATCTTACATATGCTAACTGCAAGATTTTTGTTTAGTATTGAATTATGGTACATATGACAAGACCTTTGTCTCTCGTTGTCTCTCTTGTACCCAGTTTTTCCAGGTTACTTGCTATAAATTCAACATTTTCGTTACGTAATGGGCGCAGCTTTTTAGACCAGCTGCACAGGCCCCAAAAGTGAGGAATGAATCCTTCTGGAGATCCCACCTGAAATTCCCCTGGAGATGTACAACACAAATTACCCCATTAATATCTCCAAACTATTTGCATAGGGATTGGATATAATCCTTACATTTACCCCCAGGTGAGCTGCATGGGGTATTTATATGTTTCCCCATCTGGTCCGGTTACGGTACCGCTTGCGTGCAGCCTCTGCAGGGCTTTGGGAGGGGCCGTGGGGGTGGTTTGTCACTTTGTCAATAAAGACGGGGCAATTGATCGACCCCTGCTAGAGATGCAGTCCAACATGTCCTGTCAAAACACTGTAAAGGGAGAGAAAAAGAAACATGCCAATGCTACCTTTGCCCGTTTAATGAGTATTGATCACAAATGAATAAATAAAATAAATTCTTTGAAATCTATTAATATTCATGGAATTAGCATCATTACGCGTCTCATGTGGCCACCTCTTCACTCTGTTTGCTGATCTTGCTGTGATCATTAGAAAGTCATTGGCAAACTGCTGAAAGGTGGAGCAATATTGTATTTATTTAGAAGTCTGGCCTCTTTTTAGTGGTTCCTGTTTTCATCAGAGAGATGCAGTGTGTCTTATCTCCAGTGGTAGAGGAGCTTACAAATAGAAAACAAATTGAAAAAAGGCTACAAGTCCATTTGCCCTTTCAGTTTATGCCCTTTATGATGACTTTATCTTTAGCAGAAGAGCTAAAAACATGGTGTTATCTCGCTAGGCAGTTGCTTAACAAATCCAAATACTAAAATATGCTTGTTCTGCTCCACTCTTAGGTGGTTCTGATGTGGCTTTGGGTCTGTGAAATGCTGTCAGTTAGTATTTTTGTGTGGGTTGTGCATGGGAATCAATGGCTAACAAGGAACATTTTTAAAATGTTAGCAAACGTTTCTGTTCTCAAAGTTATTAAAGCATTAGTGCAGTAACATTAGAAGTGTAGGACTTTATATATCACACATTTAAAATGCGTTATTCTTGAGTTATTAGTGGAACATTTCTAAAATGTTACAGAATTAAAATGTTTGAGTAATCATGTTATATAGCAATAATGTTAATACAACAGAAAGTGGATGTTTTGAATGTTCTTGGAATGTTTAAAATAACATTTTTTTAAGGGTTTGTTACCTAATAGGACCATTGGAAAATGTCTCTATAAGCTGCAGTTGGTGTTACCTTGTGTCTTCAATGTGGTTTCGTTTATTCTTATATGAAAATAAAGAAATCAGTTCAGGAAAGCATGAGGTGCCACAGGTCATAGAGAAACTGACTGCAGTGATGTTTGCTTTAGCTTTACCTGAACTGACATCTGCCAGATGGATTTACCTAAGAATAAGACTGTGCTTATGTTTAGTGACAAGCATGTAGGTTACTGGTAAACTATTGTTTAGCTAGTCAATATCAGTAGCATTTACTCTAGTAGGTGGATGCAACTCGCTTTTTTTCAGGTGTTATTGGTCTCTTGGGTGCTGTGAAATTCTCCATCAGTTTTGTGGTGCAGGCAAACAGTGCAGATTTAATGCAATGTGTCTGCAGACAATGCCATAAATAAATAAACAAACTAAAGTTTTTGCATTTTCACATCAGATCTGAGCATTGAGGTGCAGACTACATGTTTTTTTGTTTAATATGTTGTGCAGTTATCTGTAGTTTTATATTTACACTATAAACCATATATGTCAGTATGCAAACGTACTGCTGTGGTCTCAATGAGGAGACAAATCCCAGCTAACAGGGAACCTTCTCATGACATTAGCAAATGTTCATGTAAAATTTTTCAAACTGTAACATTGGTAGAGCATTTTTTAATGTTTTATTTGGAATGACTGTGTGTCTAAGACTTTTTTATGATTATTTATTATTCAGTGAAGAGTTCACTGTAGGTTCGTTACAATCATTTAAACTCAACAAAAACCCTGCGTCTTGTAAATAATTGGTAGCTGTATTTTTTGGTGCTGTTAAGTTTTAGCCAAGCAAACCTACAGGGCATTATTTTGAAATGCCATAATGTTAATGGTTGATTAACATGTTTACACAAATACATTTTGGTAATATAGTTAAATGTGCAGACGGCCAGATGTAAGCAAATTAAATCGGTCCATTCACAGGTTAGTGTTTTTGAATGTGAAAACACTGTGGCTCCGTGGTGCCTTCTACAGAGTTGTTTGTTTAAATGGCCCAACAAAATACGCCATGCATAATATGGCACTAGAGGTCTCTTGTGTTAACTTTATCTGAATACCATCAGGCTGAAGTATAGATAACAGATCTGTGGCTGCAAGTTGTTTTGTACGAACAATAGCCATGAAATTTGTGAAGTTATGGAGCAGTAAAAACAAAGACAAATCAAGTTAGGTGAAACTGTAACTTTTCTCACTCTGTGGTTCTGTATGATTGTTATGTGTAAATGTATAATTATACTGAGGTTTCAGCACAGTCAGCCCAAAAACCTTGTGACACTCGTAACACACACACTTTCACTCTTGTATATCTAAATGACGGCATTCAGTAGACTTTTATTGTTTTTATACACCGCTAGTTATAAATACCATAACTTAACCCCAACAGAAAATCTTCTGCATTTTTACTGTTTTAAAAAAACATTGTTTACTGGATTTTTGTAGTGCATTTACAAATGCAGATGTTTTTGCTCAGAATTTTGGGTACAGATTTGTCCCCGATATATGGTTAGGTAATCACACACACACAGACATTTCACAGCAGTGTGTATGTACACAGTCTGTAAGGCTGCAGGCACAACCACTTTAAATCGTGACCTACAGTAATTGTACATGTATTTCAGAGTCAGACATTCCCAGCTCTGCTCCACATCTCAAAATATCTCACAAACTGAAGCGTTAACAAAGACACACGGCTTCATTTACATGCAGCTGCCTTCCTCAGGCACACAACAACCAGCCCCACTAAAAAGGAGTTTGGTAAACATGAGGCTGGCTTGCAGAGTGACTCAGAGTGTTTCTGAATGGGAGATCTCTCTTCCTCTCTCTTCATCAATTACACGCACATACCCCATAAGGAGAAGATTTCGCTGTTTGCCCAACAGTGGCGTGTTGCTTCGAATGCAGCGTTAGCAAATAGCCATTATGCATTGAGTTGATTTGTTTGCCTTTTGTTTTAATCACATTGCTTTTATGTTCATCTGAATGGTGAGAATGAACTAAAAGTCAAGCAGTAAGCAATAAGAAACATCTGAGATTTGCGTGCCGTGGTCCACGACTTAAGTAACGGGAGATGAAAACGCCTCATTTGTACTCATTAGCCTATTGCCCAGTGTAGTTCATTAACATAATCGCAATCTATTTGAAAACATTCCCTTTGTATCAGCAAGCGTGACTAAATCGCAAACCTGAAACCCTCTGGACTTTTTAAGACTATTTCAAACCAAACACCTCAAATCTTTCTAAACAGGAACACAGACCCAGTAGGAGGCATAGATGTGAACAGCAGAACTTTGTAGCTGTTTTTTTCCAAGTATCCCCTGAAGGAAACAAACACAAACTCTATGGAGAGTTGTTAAATTTAGCTTTGGTAATGAGATAAGCTAAATAAAGACTTGTTTCCGCAGTCTTACTTAACCATCTCTTGGTTTAGTAATATTTAAAATGATGGAAGCTTGAATTGAGGTAAGGTGAGGCAAAACATGAGGTGCAAATATCTTTTGTGATTTCTACCTAATAGAGACATTTGATAAAACAATAGTAGTTTCAGATGGTGCCGTTACCGATTCATCCCATTAAAGCTAAAACGAGTCTGTTAGGTTTAAAGAAGTCTGATAGTTTGCTGGTGCATGAAGAATCCAATGGAAAACTTTTAGAAGGAAACCTCAGAGGGGTTATTTTCACTTTTTATTTGCAGCTAGAGTCTTGCTGATTATAGGAATAGAGCTTATACAGATAAAATGTATAGCATATATAGAAAATATAGCATATTTGTGTTGACTTAAATTAGAAGTGAGCATTTACATTCACTCAAAGCGAGTTGCAATGCATTCAAGCTATTCACTTTATCAGTATGTGTGTATACAGGTATTCAAACCCACGACCCTGTGCTGCTAACACAATGCGCTAGCTACCTGTTGAGCTACATGGACACTGGGCTCCTTATTCTTAGATGTGGATCTAATTAATAGTTACAATTTTCCTGAAGTTTTGATGTTATTTGAATCTTTAGCTCACTGTTGCGGTTTATATTGCTGTTGATGTTGTTTTGGTGACTCTTGCTGTTAAGCTTTGTAGATTATAAATGAATCTTTTATAGCAGAGTATGTGTAGTTTGCTATAGAGCTGCGTTTTTGAAGATTGTGAACAAGTTCTCTCACACACCTGTTATGTAAGACCAAAGTCAGGTCTCCTGTCACTCTTTAAAGTGTTTCACTATAGTCTAAGATGACAAAAGTGCCACATATGTAGTGATTTTATGTTTAGTGAATATTGCTATGCCTGTGTCAGACACTGTATATATAATGACTGGTACATTTCTCACAGGCCAAATTAACAATAAACAATAAAAGGGAAAAAATTTGCACACCGTTTGCTACAAACGAGCAAATTCTCCACCGAGCTTTGAGCATCACTCTTTAAATACTTAAAAAATATTGCTTTTGGAAAGTGTCTTTTAAATAGTGCAGATAGGGCCCGAGAACAAGGACTGTGTCTTAAATGAGTTTTTAAAAATTAAATAAACTTTTTGCTCCGTTCAAACTTTAGCAGATAAAAAGAACGCAGAAACACTCCAAGGATTTCTGGAAGACGGCGACGAGAAACGATTTTCTTTTATCCTATGTGATTTCTGCGCCTCCAATTTCTTTGTCTTAACCGGTCGCATCAATGCTTCTTTCAGTTGTGGATTTTCAATGGTGAATGAATAATCCACAATTAATTATCAGAGCTGCAGCAAAGCTGTTTTTATCACAACCCTCTTTCTCCTGCTTCTCTTGGCCTTGATACATACGAAGAGAAAATTATATTGCAGTGTCAGGCAGAGCGAAACATCCTGCAGCTTAAATACAATCATTTGACAACAAGAGAACATTTAAGGTGCTGGATCATTAAAGGAGGATTTTGTGTTGTGTCTTTGGCAGGCGGTACATCATTTTAAAACCGCTCGCATGGGTCATAAAGTTTTCCAGCATGGATACCTGCAGAGATGTTTTGTGGGCACTGGATCCAACCAAACGCCATTAAAATACAGTTAAAGGTGATTTGAGGACTATTGCGTGTAATATTGTTAAAAGCTTCACTGTGGTAATTTTGACGGGTGTCCGTATATCTTTTGGAATAATTCTCAATGTTCCTTTTGAACTACATTTGTTAGGTTTCCCAGTCACGTTTTTTTGCTTGAGAAACCCAGCAGAGCTAACCATTTTTTGTAAAAATAGAGCAGAATGTCATGGATTTCAGAGCAAGGTATGCTCATATCTAATAGGAAGCCCTGCTTTTGTTCTGTTAGAGAAAGAACGGGCTGAATAATTTGGTGGGGAGAACATGGTTTCACCTGTGAGTACATTGCAGATGATCCATAATGCATCTGAATCCATTCCAAAAACAGATTTTTTCCAAGACGCCTCAGTAAATGTTGCTGCTTTGATCATTCTGATAAACGCTTGTAATTCATAATCAAGGGTTGTGGATGTATTGATACATTATACATTTCTCCATGACGCGTATCGTTACAAAATAATTGTCGAACACGCTCATCAGCTTACCCAGCATGCTTTGCAAAAAAGAGAACCGCAGTGAATTGCAGCTGCACAAAGACTTCACAATTTCCTACTTCCTTATCTTCCTATTTTAATTATTAGGAAGAGGAATTTTCCAGCCCATTGTCTGCAAGTGAGGCTAATTATTTTATCTGAAAAATTTTAATTAGCTGCATCTAAAGCAGCGCTTAGTGCAGAAAGTCTCTAGCACGAATGTTGATGGATGTCATATGTGACACTCTCAGAATCATTTATTCATTACCCGTAGGTTAGCTGACTGGGAGAGGCTTTCGAAACGCAGAGCAGATGCCTTGTGAACCAACTCTGACAACCTGTGCAGATGGCTAAATAACTGTTCACCAGTGAATAGTTTTACTTTTGTAAATCGTTGCACTCCATTTCTACAATCATTTAATGGGGCGAAACTCGCTGGTAGTTGTTAATATACTGTTTATATTTTTAAGTTTCTGCATCACCAGTGTTAAAAACGAATTGCAAAAAAACAAGTTTTTATTATTAGCCAGATACAGTACAGATAGCTCTGCCCTAAATTTACTCAATTTACTCACTGAATAATCACTTGTTGCTAGGAGAGGCAGGGCAAGATGCAAAATAGGTGTTTATTTTTTTCCAGAATAAAAATTATGCTTTTTGTTCACTGTATTTGTGTAGGTTGAAATCCTTGCATCCTGATAGCGTCAAAAGTGCTTTAAATTTATCAATATGTTTATGCTGTGGATGGTACAGGACCGTAATAGTTTGTCTAATTCAATTCAGTCTATATGCAATAGTTGGATGTCACTTGCCTGTCAAACTGTGTTCATGTGTTTTAGGGGGCGTGGCTTTGGAGAGGCCGGGGTCTTACGTTTTCAAAGATAGCTTGTTGTTGCTAGCCTTTAAACAGAGCAATGTTTGGATTGCTTTGCACATATAGTTTTTTCTCTTTCCAGGAAAATTTGTATTATGCATTTTAAGAGAGTGTTTTCACCTAAAAATGACACATTTCAGTTTTAATGTACTGTTTAATCAAATAATGTGTTATCAAGGGCAAATCAGTTAACATTGTGTTGCAAACACATTCAGTACAGTAGATGAAATACATAATCATACACATACAGTAGATGTTATTAAGTAAATTAAACGTTCATTCAGTCATATAACTTTCAGAGATCATGTACAGTACAGAACGGTTCTCATGTTAACAAGTGGTTAATCAAGAAGTGATGTAATCACAGCTGCTCTAGATCATAGAATATTCAGGATTTATCCGGAAGAGAAGAATGATTTGTGTTGATTGTGAATTTTTATGGAGATTGATCCATTTCCCTTTGACACATTTTAAACAGACGGTACCTGCATACAAAGGTCCAGGAAACCGGTTTTGGGTTGGTTTTTAAGACACCAGAACACGACTGATGATCTACAGGAAGTACAGGTGTGCGATAGACAGAACCTAGTGAATAGTTATCATTGCATTCAAATCGATGTGAAAAGACTTTCGGCTGAAAATGGAACAATTGAAACTGCCTTCAGTGTGTCAGGATGCAGTATGAGCCAGTAGAGATGCTATCTGTGCCATCATTTCATATTTCATTATTTTTAACTTGTGCAACAATTGAAACTGAACCATCCTTACCCCACACTCAAAACTGACCTCCAAACACACATCTGCCCCAGCCATATGCCTGTTCACGGGGCCGTTTCTGACTCTCGTGAGGGCGGCGGATGCTTTCCGAGGCATCTGCTCTCTCATCCGTGCGGCGAGGGCAGCTGCTGGTGGGATGTTTGCCGTAGACTGAGCTGTAGGTCTGGGACGGCTCACAGCCCAGCGGTTGGTGCAGCGTTCAAAGAACGAAAGGCCCAGAGGATTCGGGTGGTGCCGTCTCTGAATTGTCTGTGAAAAACAGAAGCAGTGCTGGGGAAGAAGAGCCTTGATTTAAAATTCGCTTACAAATCCAACCACAGCACGGGTGAACCCACGAGTGCACAGAATAAAACCAGAGACACAGATTGAAATAAATCATGCTTCGAAAATCTCTTTTAAGGTCATTCTCTTAGCACTGGTTTCAGTTTAACGGGGCTATTTTAGGATGGGGTTAGGTGACAGTGTGAGAGACTGTAAGAGGTGGGAGGGTAAACAAACAGCTAGATGTTGTGAAGATATTGTGTTATGATTATTCTGTTTGCTTTGGGCATTGGAGACTAGCTAAACAAGGAAGGCATATAACAGAAATATTACGTGTTTTATGTACTGTATACGCAGGCTTGTTTTTCTTGCTTTATTTAAAGTGCACATAGAATATATCTCGCAATAAATGATTCTCTGAGGTATAGCGTGATATGATCAGATGAGCAGTGTTTGTATTTTGTAATCTGTGCTGACAGATTATGCTCACTGTCAGATAGCCCTGCTTGGCATGAACCACTATTTGCGGAAGTGGTTTTCTTCCGCTGGAACGTCAAACACAAGAAATCCCGTTTCAATAAAAAGCTTATTATAAAATATGAAAGGTGATAAGTACAAACTAGAAATATGCTGTTTGTTCTGAATAATAATGAACATCTATATGCCTCAGATTAACATAAGCCTTATGTTGGGCAAAATATGTAGACAGCTTGATTGATTTTTTTTTTTTATGTTATTCTTCATAAAGCCTCAGAATTGTAACTTCTAGACGTGTAGGCAGAACCGTGGCAAGCTGCTGTTATTCAGGATAAAGAGCTAATATAAATGCATATATTGTTCAACAAAAAGAAACGAACCTTTAGTGCTGGCCTTAAAAACCTTTTTAATGGGCAACAAACATTTTGTTCTCCTTTAAATGCATAGAACAAAACAAATACAAAACCCAGTCATATTTTGATTTGACAAATGAAGTTCGAGGTCAAACGTGTCTGTTTAGCCCCAGAAAGGTTTATGAGCCCCCAGTCGGCATCATTTTAGATCTTTAATGCTGTTCTGTACTATTTATAGGTTTGGTTTAGGTTTTTGTGGGCTGTGAAAATGGCTCTTGATACGCTTGAAAGGGCCGCGATGCCTCAGGTGCGAGGGGATGAAGCGGAACGGAGACGCCACACGGCAGAATCGCTCGTAGGCACCGTGGCATCTTGACAGAGAAATTAAGCTGAATCAGTGCTGGCCGTACGCTGGGCCCGAAGACAAACATGTAAATGTCAGCCCTTCAATAGACATGTGAAATAGATCCTGTCATTTTTTTTTCCAAGGGAAGGATCCAGGAACGGCTGAATGGAGTGATTGCTACAATTGAGCAACACGTTCATACATTTCCTGGCGAGGTCGATGCGCCTCTGCAAACAAAATCTGATGATGGAAATCAAAGGCAAACCCGGGCATATACTGTATAGAACTGGTCATGTGTGTTTTATATGATGAATTAAAGGAGTGTAAAAATATAACTTGTGTGAATGTAAACGGCAGGAAGTGTTTGAGTTTGAACATATTTATTTTAGGACATATATAATTTCAGCCCTGTTAAAAAAATGCCCTTGGCAATTAACCTCTTTAGAAGTGCCTCATTATGTGTGATTTTCATATAGCATATATTTAAACGTATAGCGTGACTCATATCCTGAGTAATGCGGCGAAAGAGCGACAGCATGTTACGCATTCAAATGACAGATTCAGTGAACCAGTCAAATGAACGACTAAAGCATAAACGCACTGCAGAGGAGCCCTGCAATATATTATACAATCCAAAACAACACAACTGATAACTTAGTTAGCACTTTCAACTAGTCTTCTAAACAGTAGTTGGCCCAGAAAGCTACATCCACATGACACAAGCTCAACCATCTGCCAGATTCGTGATAATTCACATGTAGCCAGAGAAAACCGCTCGCAGATGCACACTGGGGCTCCTGGAAAGTGGAGCAATATTCTGCTCTGAGTCCTGGAGAAGAGGGCAAACAGTCACTCTGCTCCATGAAGTTTTTTGCCTCGTAGAAAATTCTGGTAGAACCCTGTCAGATTTCGCCTGGTTCTCTGACTGTGTTCTTCACAGTTGTGCTTTTGTTCTAGAGCAGACGTTTCTGCAAAGTTTTGTTGGCAGCCTCCCACACTGTGTAATTGATTATGTAGATCTATTCATGTCTCAAAGCATGTGAGAGATTCACCCATTAATTCTAGCGCTCTGAATAATAGCTGCTGGTTCATCTCAGGAAAAGCGGTGGGCTGAAACAATAACATTGGCAAATAAGAAGCAAAAGTAATAAGAAGTCGGACTTTAGGGGAAAGTTGACACGTCTTTGGAAAATACCAACTCTCGCTTTGAGGGAGGCATTGCGCAGTCTTCCATCATTTGGAAAGGTATTAAGGCTAAAATATCTGAAAAGATTTCTGTCGCAGGTTGCTGGAGAAGTTGTTTGTTTGATGCAATTTTAGTTTGGCGTCTGTTGCAAAATATAAACGTTTGTGTGAAGATACAGTCATTTAGAAACATGGGTGTGAGCGGTGGATTCATCTTTTGTTGTGGCGTGTAGCCCACAATGACGCCCATATTATTGTCCAATATTTTTGTTTGGTATTCGTTCGGTCCCTGGTGGAGAATTTCAGTGTGTGAAAAAATGTAACGTCCATTAAAATCTTGTTTGTTTGTTTGTTTGTTTGCCACAGTCTGATGCTTGCCTTTATAAATGCTTTTAAAATATTTATGGACTAAAAACAACAAATACAGGCTTTCGTTACTTCATCAGTTTTTTACTCTGTCCTTTCATCTCAGTTTCTCCCTTGACTCATTTAGATCAAGTGTCTGGTGGGAGGAATCTCATGTCTCATGTCAACAAGAGACTTCCTGTGTGTGTGTGTGTGTGTGTGTGTGTGTGTGTGTGTGTGTGTGTGTGTGTGTGAACCTCTATTTGTAACAAAATTACCTCAATATTTTCAGCATAAAACACACAAAGACACTTTAAAGATTACACATTTTTCTTCCAAGGGCAAACTGAGCCATGGGGGATGAGATTTGCGGTCATGACATAGAGGAGAAAGACGGCGGGGCTCCTGCAGTTTGATTTCGGCCCCATGTTCCTCACAGGAGACACCCTTCTCAGCGTATTCATGCTTCTGTACGGCTTTGAATAGATCCCCCTATCACAGCTCACTGAGCTGAGCGTTCCCTCAGCTCCTGCTCTTCATTATGGCCGCTGTATGTGGGACGCCTCCGGGTCACTCCTGATGTTCCTCGGGCCGCCTGAGGAGGATTTCTGACGCGGCACTCACAGCCCATGCCAGAACAACCGAAGGCAGGGAGCACAATCTGTGAAGCAAGAGATCACTGATTTTTAATGAACAAAAAGGGGGTGATGATTAGAGATTGGGGGCTGTATTTGGAGGTTGAGATCAAAAGCTCTTATATTCCTTTTGCGGTTGTGGTTCGTTTGTGGGTTGTTGAACGCCCCCCTCCTCCTTTTTTGGGGGCAATTAATATTCTAGTAATATGTTTCATTGTCTGATGCAAATGTACAATGACTGCTGGTAATAGAATAAAGGTTCTTTTGTTGAACTGCAGGAACCTTGGAGTACATGGTGATAATCAGCTGATGAAAGGTTGTGTTGGAGTTCATACCACAAATAGCCACAGGAAACACACAGATCTGTGTGAGGCATCATGCATGCAGCTACAGGCTTAATGCTTTAACAATAAGTGTTTTTAGTACCGCAGATATTCAAGTATATAAATAAAGTTCTGTTTGCTGGTTTAGATGCATAGGGATGCCACTATTATATTGTCATTGCAATTGAAGTTTTTAAGTGAATTAGTTAGTTGCAGTAAGCGATTTGTGAGAAACTGTTGATATTAAAATGGGTGGCAGACATGCCCCCTAATGCTAATTGGCTACAGGAGTGTTATAATGTTGTTTGGATCAATCCATACCACTTAAATTTTCCTTGTATTTTCACAGCCAGGACTATGTGCAAACACATTTGTATTTTGAACAACCGCACACATAACACACATTGCAAATATTCACAAAATTGTTTGGGTGTTTATTTCAGTATTAAACAGCGGTTCTCAGAAATCACCCTCAGAAAGTAACTTTAGGTTAAAACCATGGCAGAATGAACCAATATACAGTGTGAAACATATTTTATTCATACGCCAGCATGTTACTGTGAACATCCCACTATTAGTTAATGTGAAAATACATAAGGCACTGTGGTAATGCAGTTGCAGATAATTATTACCATTCTACACCAAAATCACTGTCGTTTCCAAGACTAGTGCTGTAAACTAGAAAACTAGATAAACTAGAAATATACTTTATACTCACAATTTTTTTCTTTGGTACAGAACGTAGTATTATCAGCCCGCGGGTTGTGTTTACCCTCCAGTTATTAAAAGTAAGATGAACATTAATGACTAGTTTTAACAATCTAGCAATTGTCTGTCAATTCAAAACCAATTAGTCAAAAGCGCAAATTGCAGAACAAGTGTGAAACGCTGCTGCATAGTTTTGGTTTGTTTGGCCCATTATCTTCGCTAATAGCAAGTAATATGTAGTTTTTGTGGGTGGAGGAGACAAGGGAATTATAGCTGTTGATTGCTAAATGCTTTAAGTACCCGCTGCACAGAAAATGCACTAGAATGATTAACATATCAGAGGTGTAATCACAATAAGCTGTTGATATAAACCACAGGGACTTGAGGTGTGTGGTCAGTCCCTCTTTTTAATCATTCTCTACATGGCCAGTGAGTCTGTTTGCTCTCGTTTAACTGCATTTTTATATCAGTACTGATTCTCAGCGAGTGCTTTGACAGATTGCTACTGCCAAAAATCTTTGTATGGACTTTATAGACGACAGCAATGATTGTGTCCTTTCTGTAAATGTGTGGTACACCTCCCGGTGGTTTTGAAAACACTTCAGCTTCACTGTCAATTATCTTGTTAGGTGCTTATGAAACAAGACTGTTGCAGTGTGGGAAAACTTCCCCATTTACCAGCGAAAAATGAAGCTGTCATTGAAATGTTTTTGTAACTTTATTATTTCTGCAAAGTTTATGATGGATGGTGGATGGATGGATGGATGGATGGATAGATAGATAATACACAATCAAGCATAGATTAGATTTTGGTGACATTTAAAACTGAAGAGAACATCCTGGCAATTAGTGTTTTGGTTTTTACCATTTTCATTATAATGCGCTGCTAATGCGGCGCTCACCCCACTTAAAGCTGACAAAGACATAACCAGTCAAAGAATTACAGAAACACAAAACCAGGCCTCTCTGGGTTACCCGTGTCCTGTTCGCTTTGGTCAGTCATTGTGAAGGTATAAATAGTGCAATTCTTAGGACACTTTCTGACAAAAAAATTAATCAGATTCACACAACAATGGGAGGACAGTTCCCAAGACGGAGCCCATAACAAACGCGATAATGGAGGCATCTCTCAGAGGTCACGGAAACAAAGTACATGCCAGATCCTTGTCAGATCCATCTTACACTGAAGCCACGCTGCCTGTTTATCGGCTGAAATAAAGAGGAAAGCCTTCAGAGATCAAAGCTGCAGGCTGTGGTCAGTTTTCCTCTGATCGAGTTAGTTTGATGTTATAATGACCTTGTCAAGGGATAAATACAGGGAGAAGCTTGAATAGTCTTCATGAGATGAAACCGTTGTACCTCCAGCCATATACAGTCAAAGGCAGCTGGGAGCAAATTACATGAATCACTTCATCTGCGTGCCATGAAAACAACATTTTACGTTCATTATTTACACAGACGATCTAAAGTCCAGGAGCCATTTCAGTAGGTTATAGTGTGTGAAACCATCCATGTTTTAATCCGATTATTATTAACAGTACAAACGTTTATTATTTTGAATCCAAGCACTTATTTAGTAAATTTATAAAGGAAATGTATTTGAAAATGTCTCTTTCGGCCGCGCTTAAAAACATTTTGCAATCATTCTTACAATAAAGACGATAAATAATATACTGATATAATGAAAAGCAGATAGAGAGATTTAACAATCACATCGCTTGATGTACGATCAAACCACCTCCGTGACACGCCTACCGGCTCAAAGTCATTGGACTGCAGTTTGAACATCTGTTCAGAGACCTCCATCCATCTCTTACCCTCCTAATCCTCTGCCTGCGCGAAACTGGGGCATCGGGTTCCGAGAAACAGGAGTGACCAGAGGCGAGATCTTTAACACGGGCCGATTCTCCTCCTATCAATTCATTCATTCATCTCTTTGTCTGCTGAACTCTTCATTCGCCACGTATCCGTCGCCGCTTCCTCCAAACACGTTTTTCTTTTCGCACAAATCTAAATTTAGCAAATCCACAAATAATGCAGAGCTCGTCTCTTCAAAATGAACATTCATGCCCAGCGTCCGTTCGCTCTCTATATGAAAAACGGGCGCGCGTTGCATGAATGTTGACATGCGTTATGCACCCTTCACAGAAAGTCCTTTATTTCCAAACCTGTATTTGGGATACGCACAGACTACTTTAAAAGTCCACAAAGGGCCGCTGTGAGTTTATGGATCTCTTGAGCAGTTGCCTCGCCAAAAACTATTTCTTACAACGTCTGTAAATCAACATGTTATAAAAAGCCACGAGCTTCTATCCCGTCTGAACTTTATTTCGCCGTGTCTCCTAAGGATACAAGTGCCTTTACCAACCCAACAAAATGTTAAAATCTGAGGTCACGAATGCGCAAAATTCATACTGACCACAAGTTTCCCAATTAACAAGAATAGCGCGTGCAGGAATTTGGGGAAATTGTTCCCATTTGGCGAGTCCAAAAATGACACGATAAGGAGAAACTTAACGAGACCGTCCGCGTAAACATCATTTAACATCGCGTGCAAAAAATAATTCCCAAGGTTACGAGTCTGTCGGGAGTTCATATTCCACGCGCTCCCGCTCGGTGACTCCCGATAAAATAATCCGCGTTTAACCCAACGGTGGTCGCAGAAATACCGCCGCGCCGTTAGTTCCAGTACGAGGGACTTTCCTCTGCCTTGATTTTCCAATAAAAAGAGTTTCTATGTTATCCGGGGGAAGGGGGGTGAGATGGTGAGAGACGCAGCTCTAGACGTCCATACGTGCCTTATCTTAGTGGCAGTGACGTGATATTGCAGCTCCAGTCCTGAGGCTCGGCGAGAAAGCGCTTTCCGTCTCACTCCACAGCGAGTCAGCAGCATCCTCCATCCGTCAGGGACCGCGCTCTACCTGCTCCCACATCCGAGCATCTCTTGAGGGAAGGGCAGACGACGACTGATGACCAGTCGAGGTCCACATTTATTTCGCAGACAACGTTTTTAGCCCTCGTTTCTAGTGCGTAATACCCCGGCTGCTCACTTCTGTTGCGCTCTCACCACTTGGTTCCATTGAGGCGACAAAAAGGAGCGAGATGATAATGATCCAGTTTGGAGTCTAATGCATTTTTCCTCATTTACCATCTTGTTGCTCCAGATTCTTCCGTCGGCGGTGGGAGATATTGATTCGCAAGGGAGCGCCGCGTTTTATTTCTAAAGGATGTTTCCAAGTATGTGGGAAAAATAGCCATAGCTGTCAGAGTGTAAGGTAAGTGTGATTAAATAATGATTATTATTAATGTTATTATTATTATTAGAGAGGTGGACAGACAGACTGTGTTGTACGGTAATGAGATGGCCCTCGCCCAAGTTTATTCCTTCTAAATGCATCTGAGTTAGAGATCCGAGTTACAGTCATTCGTTGTATGCGCCTCTGATTAATGCCATTGAAAGTACGTCAATATTTCGGAGGGCAGAGCGAAAGTTAAACGTTGATGGACGAGTTTCGCAGCAAAACGACACCGAATGGAGTTTCGGCACCGACTGTACATCGGATCCGTTTCTGATGCTTCGTTTCGACCACCTTTACATTCGCACCCCGCATAAACCCGCCAACGACGGACAGTCACGGCAGACTTCTCGGCTTTTGCATGAGACTAGAAACAGAGAAACACGCAGCTACAGTTCTGATAATCCGTTCATATTCCCAGTGACTCTCAGGGACGCGACGCGACAAACGGGAACGCTCCCATTATAATCGGCGGAGCTGCGAGCGCACGACGCGACACAGTACGTGTATAGGCAAAGTAGCGCGCAATGGTTTCTGATGTGCGCCAACATTGCCTCGCACGATATACTCGTGTTTAAACTCTGCGTGTTTTGCGATGTCGTGTAACTCTTGTGACATTTAAGCCGATTCAAGCATTAAAATAGCTAAATGTGCGGTGCAGGCACGGTTTGGAAACGCGGTGACACCGCACACAGCTGCAATGCCTGCAGGATTCATGCAAACAGGATATCGAATAGCTTTCCCCCCTGCTGGATCTCTCTCTCTCTCTCTCTCTCTCTCTCTCTCTCTCTCTCTCTCCCTCTCTCCACCTCCTTTCTTTCAGACTTGAATATTTAGGAATTCAACACACTCGCACGCAGCACTCATGATGATGAAATTCCTAGCAGATAGACGAAGCCATCACACCGAAATGAAAGTTTTGCTCTCATTGCGTTCCGTAAGGTTATAAAACGCTGAAAGTAACGCGCGTTCAGTATGAATGGATCACGACGATACGGCCCGATAATTAGGCGACAGGGCGACACCAGCACCCCGCTCACCGTGTCTGGAGTTTATTGCAAAGACCACATTTACTAAATATAACACTGGATGGAAATTTCAGGGGAGTCGGGAGACTGAGATGATGTTTATTATGCGCACAGACATGCAGAATTCACCGCACTATTGCGACACGCTTCTCTGGACCGAATAAAACACGTTGTTTTTAATAAAACATGTTTCTTTAATCTCTTTTTTTTGTGCCCGTTGACGGCATCTAATCTCAGGCTTTTTTATCCTCTTAAATGAACGAGTCTGGGTTTGACGTCCACCGAGCCATTCATTGTTCATGATAGTCGCGTCCGTCGCCGTCACGTTTTCAAACGCAGTAAAGATCATCCAACGTGTAATGATCGTATAAACGATTATTTGATCACCAAATATAATAATGTTGTTTTATCCCGCCAGCGCAGATGCCCAAAGTTATTACCCCCAATTTATTAAACACCACAAGGTGGCAATGTTTATCCGAAATGTGTTACATTCCCATGGAAAAAATGATTTGACCTAAAGCTACGATATAACATTGAGCTGCGCGGTTGGTTTGTAGTTTATGATTTAAATGGTGAACAGCACGGATCATATTGTTCAGGGTAAAGCTGGATTTGATAGTTAGGAGAGCTTAGATGGAAGAAGTGCATCAACACACACAATGTCAGCTCCACACGCTTACACAGCCAGTAAAAGCCTATTTGTGTTTCCTTTGCAGGCCAAATGACATAGGATGAAGGCTGTTCGTAATCTGTTGATTTATATATTTTCCACCTATCTCCTGGTTATGTTTGGATATACTGGAGCCCAAGATTTCTGGTGTTCCTCACTGGTCAAAGGCGTTATCTATGGATCTTACTCAATAAATGAAATGTTTCCCAAGAACTTCACCAACTGCACGTGGACGTTGGAGAACCCAGATCCCACCAAATACAGCATCTACCTAAAACTTTACAAGCGAGAAATTAGCTGTTCTGAATTCTCTCTGCTGGCTTACCAGTTCGATCACTTCTCCCACGAGAAGATCAGCGAGCTTCTGAGGATCAACGAGTCCATCGTGCACCTGTGCGACGACGCCAAGAATATTCATGTGTTTTTGCATTATGACAAAAATTTTGTGCAGCTCCGCAGGGTGTTCCCTTACGATTACAACGGATTGATGACGACAAAGAAGACGGATGAAGAGGAAAGATCTGTGGTGGAGTTTGTGGTTTTAAACAAAGCCAGCCCGAGTCAGTTTGGATGTCAGGTGTTGTGCACGTGGTCGGAAAACTGCTTGAAAGGCGAGAAAGCGGAATCGTGTGGAATAGTCTACGCAAAATGCACCTGTCCGCAGCATTTAGGCGATGGGGAATCTGAAAACGTGTTGATGCTCAGTAACGTGGTGTTGCCTTTAAATCCTCAAACCCAAGGATGCCTGACTCCTCAGGTGCGCTCGGCGCAGGTGTGCAATCTGAGCGCGGAGGTGCGACGCCCGTCCAAGGAGGGTGAGTATGAACCAGCTGCAGGCCTTTAACATTGAGAATCATTTCACAGCTTAATTATACCATGTCTCTATGATGCCCTCTCGTCTCCCTCCACCTTTCCACATTAAAGAACACAAATGCAGCTTATCTGATCTTCTGCTACTGATGTCTGATGTTTTTGTTCAGTTTTAGGGAGATTTATGGCATATCTGACTGTACCAAACTCTCAAATTCTGTCTTGATGTGTTTTATTTTCTGTCTGAAATGTCTGAAGTATAACACAACCTGGATTTTATTTTTTATTTTTTTGGCGGTAATTTATCGTTGGTAAAAGCATCATGATGTCTTAGCAGGCAATTTATAGAGGTAATAAGTGTAATGTACTGTTCCTGTAGTCTATTTTGTCTTTAATGTGGTTCTGCTTTTTATTAGGGGAAAAAGAAATTGAAAAAAGTCATTTGACGTGTTTTAGCCTTTTGATATTCTGAGAGTTCACCAGCGAGAAAAATAAAGAGTGCTTTGTGTATCCAGATGGCAGTAAAAAAAAACTAATTTACCATTTGAATTCCCACTTACTGATGATGCTTGGCTAGGAGGCGGAATACTTTTTACATATTTGAAAAGCCTTTGCCCTGAAAAGGGATCATTTAACCTAGTTAAAAACACATGGCAACACACTTACCCTTTGACCTAGATGTAATTGTTTTGCTGCCATCAGCCTCCACCAATGACAGGTGTTTTGTCACGGACCAATCAGCTGCCAGCTCTGTCTCAGTAGGGGAACCTGCAGCAGCAGTTTCCAACAAGTATTTTGGAAGCCATTTAATAGTAAAAGGAAAACTAGTAAGGGTGAATCACTCTGAGATGATGCATCGTGGACTTGTATTGGGGTCACAGACGGTACAGCTAATTAGCATCTATAGCATTTCACAACTGGCACGTTACGGAGATGAACTGGGAGCAGGAATGACCCAGCGTACTGTGATAGGAGAAAACTCGGATGTTTGGCCAGTAATGGATGCTGCCAGTTTCGCTTCAGTTTCAGCACAGGGATTCAAAAATATTGAATAATGAGGTGGAGGGAGAAAGAGAGAGAGGGAATAAACCTCTTGTGGCTTTGCGTTTAGACTTGCTGAAAATAATAACCCCCTAGGGAGAACGTGGCAGTGTTCCCGATCAAGTGGAACACAGTGCTTTGGAAATTATCAAGGTTCGTGAGAGTTAAGTAGGGCCCTAATTTCGTTTTCCATTCCTCTTTCAAATTAGCTTTACATTCCATTCCAAACAGTGTCATATTCAATTTACAATCTTGTAGCTGAAAGAAGGGATTTTATTTTAATTTTATTGCAGAGTCTGTGTGATGTTTCAGACATGAATCGAGCCTCAAATGGATACAAAGTTATTAATTTTTTTCGCCAGTTATTGTGTGACTGATTTGTTCTGACATGGGCTGTATATTTATTATCTCTCTCCCTGCGTCTGAATTATCAAACAAAAGTTTGTCTCCAAAGCTTTTCTATACGGCGTTGCTGGAACCTCGCAATTTAATGGGAGCTGTTCACTGCAGCAATGCAGCAGGCATGCAACTTTTCAGCATGTCAACTAGCTGCTTGTTTAGAGAAGCTTAAACGCGCCAGCTTATTTTTTTTCCCGAAGATTACACTGAAAGCTTCTATTTTTAGAGCGAGGGCTTTAGTGGATTGCTATCACAGGTTTAAAGGAACACACAGACTCGCTGTGGTGTCAGAACCAAGATCAGGTTCTCCCGGACCCTGTACGTCTTCAAACAGTCACACACAAAAAAGATCTGTGCAGAGAGGGTCCAGAATAAATGCTGGTCTTTGATATCCCTCACGGCTGGTTGTGCGCACGGCAATAAAGCGAGGCCTTTGAATAGGGCGATGAGAGGATCGTGAAAAAAAACTCTTTTCTGGTTCATTGCGCGCTGCAGGATGATACGAAGCTAGCCTGCGAAAACATGAGCTTGATTATACTTTATGATGACGCCGGTGTTTGAACGCAGCCTCACGGAGGATAAAAGTAAAGTGTTTTGAAATGTAAAAACATATTAGACTTGCATAATGGATAATTATGATGGTGGTGCACATTACATGCACTTCAACAGACATTAGCTGATTGCGCTAATATTCCTGTAACCATTTTGGATTTATGACTCTGTTGCTTTATTAACATGAAGGGTTTGTTGCACACGGCCTTCAAACAGGTTTATGCGGTTCTGTTAAACTAACCGGATCATTTCAATAAACAGGCCAGAGTTGGAACGGCTAAATAGTCTTAAGAGTGGAGATGCATCTTTGATCACTGCTAATGTAAAATGTATGTGAGGAGAGGCTTTTAAAGTTTGTTTAAAAGTTTAAATGCCTGCAAGATAATTTGAATCGCAGAACTCCAGCGTGACATTTAGACCTGTCAGCTTTATTTAAAAAAGTGGCATTTTTTTGAAAAGTTTGACAATGAAAGTAAGTCACATCTAAACATCAGCAAAATGAATCTCAGCAGCCTTCGACATTCAGGCTAGCGGTTTGTGTAGAAATGTCAAAGTTGGCCTTGAAACTGGGCTTGGGAAAATGAAACGCTGAGGGTAGTTTTGTGTTTAAAGGCAGCGGATAATGGAGACTGCCACGGTTTATTCAGAACTAACTTCAGCATTCAGCTTGATGTGACATGGTTGTTTGATGGTTTCAACTATATGTAAACTATTATAGCTATATGAATATATGTGTGTGTGTACATGTATTTTTATATTTGTATAAATTTAAATATACAGATAAATATATATAAAATATATATGTTTATATAGTGTTCAGATAGGAGGCTACGAAATGCAGGACAATTTCATGGCAATAAATGTGATTTGTTCTCCTGTTATGTTGGTAACAGAGGCCCGTTCATATTTTGAATTACAGAGTTCTTGTTTTGTCACTGGAACATTGTCTCATTATGAAAGATATTTATGGATTGATGCTATTGTAGGGTGGCCGTATACGAGGCGTGTGGAGCAATCCCACGTTTTCATTATGAGCTAGCGCGTTCCCCTCTCTGTATCGCTGTATCATCTCCTCTTCAGGCATAGTGACACTTGATGTGATAGCTCAAAGTCAGACGCTATGAATCGCGTCTCCCAAATTAGTCACAAATGAAGCCCTGCTGGAGAAGATGAGCAAAATCTCCAGGCCGTTTCTCATTACTCTCCATCTCTCTCTCCACCAGCGCTCTGCCCTCAGACAGCAGTGGCCCTTTGCTCTTTTGCCTGACCGTTTCTGGATAAGGAACTTGCCTGACTGCGCTGCGGGGTCCGGGGCCCGTGAGTTCTGATCTGTGGGGGGACGGATCTGTCACGTTGTGAGAACGACCCTTGTCAGCTCAGGGCTTCAGAGAGCGTTATGGAGCGGGAAGGGGAAATTTAGCTGATGCTAATGAAGTGCACGTCCACAGTTTGTCAGTTTGTGCTGACTCATGTATGTGATAATATCCACCCACCGGAATTTAAAATGCCAGATTTCGCGGAAATGTGAACGTTACAAATGAGAAAGAGGAGGGGGAAGTGATTTTTGGCGTTTTCTGACATGTGAGTGTTTTGCGTTTCGCATTGAGGGGTCGATTTGTTTTGTTCAGACTTCGTTACACAATTATTTTGATCGTTTAAACCATTTATTTACTAAAATGCAGGATCAAAGCAAACCACATCTTAATAAAATGCCGGTCAAAACAGATCTTGAATTTAATGCTGGAACATAAAACGCCTCTAGACTTACAACTGTTATGTAACCGTTATGGTTAGCATAACAACAACATCACTGTGTGCTCTGTCTTGTTAAAGAGAACAGATCTGTGTGCTGAACTAAGTTACCTACCCTATATTTATATCCTCTGTATGCTTTTCTCAGTAGCTCAGTCATGAACTTGTCTTTGGGTGTTTGGTGTTCTTGTCATGCATTGTTGGCTAAGCTTTTTTTTTTACTGAATCTAGGACACAACTAGTGTTATTAGGAAAAGTATCCAAGAACACTAGTCATATCAAATCTGACCTTCTGTTCCAGACTTTAAAAGGAAGTCAAAGCATTTCTTTGAACAAGCCGTTTTTGAAGGTGACCTCATTACTGTATGCAACTCTTTATTCAATACTGAATTTTGGTTGGCTAGTCTTGAGCTTTTGGAGTCTATTATGTAGACTCCAAAGACTTGGTGATGGAGTTTATTTAAAGCAGATGGGGGTTTAATAGGGTGGGGTTTTTATTAGAGGTTTTTGTGATCTTTATTGGTCCTCACAGAGAAATCATTTATCCTCTCAAACCATTTTTGATTTTATTGTTCTGTTTAAAGCTGCAATCTGTAACTTTTGCCTCTCTGCTGCCATCTCTGTTTGACCGTGACATTACAGGTCACTTCACATTATTGATGTATGTTGAAGCCAAAGTGAAATTTTTCTAGGAAACTGTACCTGACAGCACAAATGATAAATCACTATTATAGTTTAGCTTTGTGAGTCTTGGTGCAGTACAGAGTCTGTTTTCAACGCTGATTTGTTATAAATTTTCTCATTAACTGATATTTGTTCTTTTTTAACCTAATAAAGTTACAGATTGCAGCTTTGAAGGCGTTCTTAAGGCTTTGAAGATAACACACTGCTTGTGAATTGGCGGTTTACGAGAGTGAAGCCTCTTGTACTGATGCCAGGGGCCGGCAGAGAGCTCTGCGTTTCTACTGCATGGGGCCTTTTGTTCTTTTTGGATCTTGGTTCCGCGAGATGATCAGTAGTCACAGCGCATCACGCTCATCATGTTGGTTCCTCCATTTGGAGGCCATCTTGAATTCTAGCCATTTCTTGAGGGTGAAAATGCCTGTCCCGATCCGTCTTCTCATCGTTTTATTTTTATAATGTCAAATGTTATGGCTGTGCTTGAGGGTCTTTCACTTTATGGCAAAAGTTCTTGAAAGTCAACGACAAATGCCAATCGCAACCATTATTTATTTATTGGGATTTGATTGGATGGTGGAAAGTGGGCGTCACCACTGACATCAGCTTAAAAATGATTTCATGGATGGAACGAAATGACCTTGTGAGTTTTGCAGAAGCATTTTCCTAAAACAAACACAAACTTGGGTTTTTTTTTTTCAAATTTGGAGTGATGAATTATGCACAACGGGACCAGAAGATGCATTAAAAAATGAAAAGGCTCAGTTTTGAATTCAAGCGGTGCGAGACGCAGCTGTAGGAGGAGCAGCGCTCAGAAATCATTCACCATGGATGCATTTACCAGTATGAGCTGCAGAACCTCTGTGGTGAACAAATTATTCATAAAGCTCTAATCTATTAAATGCATATGGATAAATCCATCTCTTAAAGCCTCTTTGAACAAAGCCTGTGCTACTGTAGCTTTTGCAACGCCAGCGTTTCTTTGACGGTTTTGTTTAACGTTGAAATACCTGGTGGACCTTCAGTCTTTACGTCTGGTGAACGTACCTGCACAGAAATCGCAATCATGAGAAGTTCTGTGGCCTTTTGGGTCAGCCGAGGTTCAGCCCGGGTTCAGGGTGAGATTTCTTTATAGAGGTGGAAATGGTAAACTCTGTGTCAACTACAGCATGTTTTTACCAAACCTTTTACAGCACAACAGCAGAAAGGATGGAAACATAGAGCAGTGTGTTGAAAGTTATCTGGGAATTAGAGACACAACAGTGTACATACTGTACATGCACATGTGAATATCAGTCTTAGTCTCATGAAGGGGATGTAAATCAATCGTTTCTGAATGTCTGTTGGGTGCTGGATGAAGACTAAATAAGCAGCAGTTTGTAAGCGTTTCATTGCACTATGACAGAAAATAGCACTTATTTTACAACCTCTTAAGCTTTAGTGGAAAAATACATTGGTTAGCTTGGACATCCTTTGTGCAGTAATATCTGTTCTGTACAATTTGGTTTTTTTACTGTTCTGACTATTACGGGTTAGTGGTTTATTTGACTATTTGCTTTATTTGAAAATGATTTTTTTCTGTTAAGCAGAACGTCTATAAATGTGTGTTTTGATATTACAATCTTCAAAATTACAAATTGAATTGGGCTCCACTTTGCAATGTAGTGTACAAGGGAAGACTAGCCCTGAGCAAAACTGTTCTGTGATTATTGAGGTTGTACGTTCTGCTGTGTTTACAAAGTCCAATCAGGTGCGTGGCTGAAAGTGATCACACAGGCATCAGAAATCTCAAAGCTTCGCTTCTGCAATGTTTTGTGTTTATTAATAAGCGAACAGAAAATTTGACATTAGCATATACAGAATGCTGGAAGGTTGCATTGGCTTGCATAACAGAATCTGATTGGAGAACATTGAATATTTTCCCAATAGCTGAAGACGAGCAGACGGATCTATTACTGACCACACGTCTTTATAATACTGCCAATAAACAGGAAGCATCACCTTACTTGATTAACATTGACAGGCAGGTAATATTTATGCAAATGACTTGATTTGCAAACCCAGAATGGTTTCTTTCTCATTTAGACCATCTTCTGCGGTGATCCTGGCTCTGCCTGTCAGTTTCTCCACACAAATGCTGGCAACAACATAGATGCTTAGATTTCCTGGGAGGTCCCTGACTGCTGAATGAACATATGGTCTTGTTACTAGCATCATCATCAGAATTATGCACTCACGCATAGGAAAATTGATGGCTTCTGATTGGAGGACAAAGCTTCCAATCTGCCAAATGGTCATCCAATCAGCTTTAAGCACAGTGACTGGGCCATCAATAATCAGAAGTGTTGGGAGGCGGGAGACACAGAGACACTTGAGGGTCTGTTGTTTTTGCGTTGTTGTTGGGTTTGACTCGCGTTCACTGGGATTGTTGTCACAGTGTTGCTGTTGTTTTGGGTTGTGTAGATCATTACTCAAAGCTTTTGCAGTTTTTTCTGAATTGTTTAATCATCTTGATGCTCCTAAACATTTATTTTGGACAAACATGATCTCAGATTTTCTGTAGTTAATTTAGCAAGAGTAGGTGTCAACTATTACATCACAATTCTTAATTCTATATCTACTTCTGTTTATTTGGATAATTCTAACATTATTTATTTATTTACTATTATTTATAGTATTTGGGTGGATTGTTTTGTTTTATTTGTGTAGTTTAATGTCAGTTTATCAATTAAAATTATACTATCAGAAGAGCAATTTGAGTTAACAGAATAAACAAAAAAGAAAATTATGAATAAAAGAATATAAATGATGATGATCTTAAAACTTGATCACTTGTCTCACTGGTGTTTCGCCATCATAGATTTCATGAGTTTGTGGAAAACAAGTTCAGTTCAGTCAAATCAGTTTAACTAGTGGTTTTAGGCAGTATTTAAATGCGATAACTGTAGTGAACTTTACAGCCGTTATCTGTTAATTGTCACGTCAATAGAATTGCTCTCTATGGAGAGTTTGTGTGGGTTCTCTTGTGACACATTAAGCTGAAGTGTTTTAAAACATTCATTGATTCATTATGCTTTCGCACCGACCCTGTTCAGGGCCCGTTCTGACCCAGCGTTTGTCACTGTCTTATTAGGAGCGACTGCAGATAACAACAGGCACTGAACCCGCAGCAATAAACATCACATAAATGTGAGTAATTAAAGAATTCCCTGTTTGGACCCGTGAGGTCATATCCTTTGTATCCCTGTAACTACCTTCATTACAGCACAGCATTAACCCTTCTGTGATTCTAAAACCAATATAGAAGACAGTATGGAATAATCGTATTTAAGCCCTATATTATATACACTATATGTGTGTGTGTGTGTGTGTACTGTATACATGTATATTTATGACGCATATATATATGTACACACACACATATGTATATTTATAACAGCCCAGTCTGTAATAAATTTTAATAAGAAATTATCTCATTTATTTTTAGTCTAGTATAGAGTGAAGGTTTTGTGTGTTGGTGTAGCCGAAGCGACATTAAAAATTACCTGTATTTAAAATGTCAGGCAGGTAAATATAGAGTGTGCCGCTTATTTTGCCTGATGTAAAATTACTCATTTGTAACAAATCGCTAGTTTAAAATGACTAGTTTGTCACGGAAATTATAACAGCCACCGAGCTCTAAAAAGCATAATAGCCATGAAATATTGCTTCTTTTTCTGGTCTCACAGAAGAGTATTTGAACATGATTTGTCGTGTGCACACGGAGAATTGTGTTGGTTGTTTTACAGACATCCCAACTTTGCAAGGAAGTGGGCGGAGCTAAAAGGTCAGACAATAATTACACTGAGCGCTGCGATATTTTATTCACGTCACTATTTGGGGTTCTCAGCATGGCAGAGATTAAGACAGCGTTTTTAAAAGGCTCATGATAAATTCTCCATTAATATTCATTTACCTCTCTTTATCTGAAAAAAGAGAAATAACGAGCACATACTTGGTTCACATTACTGAGGAGTTTAGATCTTGCGGATCTCATGGGAGACTCCTCTGCATCTGCTTGGCACAGTTATGTAGCGTGTAATTCTCGAAGAGAGATTTGTCTTCGAGGTTTAGGGTGTAGATTCTGGTCATGCACTTTTAGATTGTGGCACAACGCAAGGTTATTTAGCTGATCTGAAGCCGTTCTAACATGCGCTCGATTCAGATTTAATGTGAATGGCTCTCAATATGTCGTTCCAAGTGTGAAATGAGCTGAAGTGATTCGTGCGGACGCTGGATGAGTTTGAGCCTTTTGCCGGATTATTCATGGCTGCCTCAGACACTTTGTCATGATAATAGTGACATCCGCTGGTGCTGATATCCCTCTAAATGAAAGTTTTTGTCACGCACCCCCGGAAAATAGAGAATTTATGGAAAGCAGATGAACTTCCTGTTTAAAGTTTGACACTTGCTCAGCTGAAATATGATTGCTAGACTATTGCATTGTTTTTTCTGTCTGTCTATAAAGCGAAAATTCATCTTTGTCGCATTTGTACATATAAGTTTACAGAGAAGAAATGGGAATGAAAGTTATGACAGGAGCTGTCGTAGAAGTTTAATATAACAAGAGGAACTCCATCAAGCTGTGTCGTAAGTTTTATTGAATTTTTGTCTCTGTGGCTTGTATTGAAATGCTTATTGATGTTTCTTAATGAAGTGTTTGCTTTGTTTCTTTATGATTAGTTTCTTGACCCTGAGGTTAGTACAGTGACAATAAAATTAAACAATTAAACAGCAACTGTACTGAACATGTATAATGTTTGGTGTGTGATCTTATATATACACACACACACATATAAATAAGTGTGTGCATATTAAATGTGTATATACATTAAAGGAGTAAAAAATGTTATTTTGAAAGTTCTAGGAACATATTTATCAATCGTATCAATCTCACTAGCTTCAGCATTGATCCTAAACCCAGTACTTTCTGGGTAGACTAGAATGGAGGCAATTACAGCCAGCATCAAATGAGTCTGTCAGTCAGTTATCTGCCCCTGAGCACAGGCAAGAGAAACCCTGTGCATTACAGTTTAGCATCTTTATGGAAACTCTTGATCATTATGATGTTGTGGGTCGTGTTCTTGTGAAATCAGATGCTTCCTGTAGGTTCAGAGATCTTGTAGTTTTGGAGATGGCGAGCGGTTAGAATATTTGATCTCATGAGGCTGTTTTTCACGTCATGCCACCTGCTTCACTGTCTGCCTTCTGACTCAATTCAGAAATGCAATTTTATTCTGAAATGATAATGAAGACGATTTAATGATACAAATGGTAGAAATCACAGTTCATGTTACCTTGTTCGTATGAGCAGCCATTCAACATTCATGATATGATAATATTAATGATAGTATTCAGTCCAACAGCTCTGGGATGTTGCAGTATTTAATCTTGTTTTCCAGACCAGAATGCAGTATGTGTTCGTTTATGTGTGAATTTCTTAGTTGTTGTGTGATTTTCTTTTTTTGTTGCCTGGTGTCAGAAGCAGGTTTTATAAAAGTTAGATGAGGAAAACAGAAGTGGATCTGTACTGGAGCGAGTACAGAATAAGAAATAGCCAGCCCATGTTTTCCTTATTCCTAAAACCATATTGTGTGTAAATATACAACCTAACTGGCTAAACGTTGTCTGAAATGTTAACACTATTATTTTCTGCATCCAGATACTTGTGCGGTAAATCAAGTATGAAACTTTCTTTAACTTGTCCTAAAGTTCAACACTTTACATATAACAGGAACATGAATAATTCACTATTGAGATTCCATATGCAACCGCACACTGTTATGAAAGACTGAAAGTAAACAAATTAAAAAGATTTCATTAGTCTAATAAAGCATTAGAATGGAAAGAGGGTTATTTTCTTCCTCATTATAATGTAAGAAACAAGCGTACAGAGTCGCAAATAAAAAATAAATGCATTCCCAGAGAGAGCGAGAGAGAGAGCTATTTAAAGAGTGGGCAATGAGATTAACAGGCCTGTTATTAATGTTACGGTTATAAAACAGTGATGTGATAGGACAAACAGCAGAGATGAGAGCATTTCTCAAGGACAAAATGAAGGGTTGAGCGTCCACAGAGAGCTGAGGAACACAGACTGACACGACCTTAGCTGAGCAGGGCCGCAGTTTACAGTCACCATGAGACACGCTGAGGAAAATACGAACTGTCGACTGGGGTCAAGAAATGAGTTTTAAAAGTCCCCCATTATTTTGCCTCATGGTCCTCTGCAGTGCAGCGTTAGCTATATTTCTGAGCATAACATTAGAGAAAACATAACATAGTAATAGAAATAATGTGTTTTACGTTTCACGTATCGAAACTAAAAAGGTAAATGTGGTCAATTTAATTGTGTAAAGTTGAAATGGTTGTTGTGTGTGTGTGTGTATTTGTATGTGTATTTATGTGTAAAACCTAAAAATGATATATACAAATTGTACTCACCATAACAAAGATGTATGGTGTGATTATAGCTTACATAATACACACTTGTAGAACTGGCATTTTAATTGCTAATGTGTCTAAGGAGCCGGACAGCATTTGCATTGACTGCTGAACTGTGTTTGAAGGATGTCTGGCTACAGTGTTAAGAAAAGAGCTCTCTGTTGCTAGCGTCTCCAAAATTACCTTCTCTACCTTAAAATGAAGGTTTGTGAATGTTTTCCAAACAGCCTCAGTTAGAGCTCACAACATAATTTTGCAGTTAAAAGCCCTTTAATCTTGCCTTGCCTAAATGAAAGAGTTTTGTTGTTGAAGAGCTTGACAGTTTTTCAAAATGTCAGCAGAAATCTTTCACCACAGTTTCATTTTTAAAGGTTTGTCACATTCTTTTAAGGTCAGTACTTGCTGTGAATTTCTGTAAGAAGTTTCAGACATGTTTTTGCCCTGAATACATTTTAATTACTTCATTTTAATTGACTCGCTAGATGGTCTCTCTACTTCAGCTACAACTGTTTAAAACAATATATAGGGCAAAACTCAGAGTTGTTCTGACTCGGCATTGAAGCTGAATTTCTTTATCTGATTTATATTGACCAACTTCAAAACAGAGAGTTTGGAACGGATGAATTGAATATTGAATGATTCTCAAAAGACTGTTCTCCCATTAGGGCTAAGAGATATAAACAATTAGATGAGATCTTAAAGAAAAGAGAGAAGGAACAGACTGACCTTGGTCTCAGTTGTTTTTGTGTGATCATTTTCAAGCAGTTTGGTTTTTCCGACACGTCGTTTTTGAAGAAAGTGATCATTTCTCTTTGTTCCCATGCGATTATGCTAACGAATGCTAATTTCATTTCCACCCAGCACATAAGCAGTCTCTTCTCTCTTTCAAAATTACACTTCCTTTGATTGTTTTCACAAGTAACCTTGGCATTATCTATTAGAATCATCTTTGATGAAATGGAAACTGGAACATGAAAGCCGTGTCACCAATGTTTACCAAATGTTTCCTTTATCTGCAGCGTTACTCTCTGAAATGCAAATGTCAAAATGGCATCGATGCAGGACGTCGTGGACTTGTTGCACACCTTTTATTTTCCAAACTGCTTGAAGAAACGGTGTCAATGGTGGACGTTTCATTGCTGATTGTGTTTTATTATGAGAAGGTGTCAGGAAATCAGCTGGTGTTTGCGTTACATGTGTGGGGCGCTGCAGAAAGCAACGAGTTGTCCTAGCAAAAGTCTGACTAATTTGATTTGGCTGCTGGGCTCAATATGTAGAATGAATGAAAGGTTTCTCACACAGCAGGAAGTGGTAAGTGTCTCTCAGAAGAGCTGAATTTTGTCTGTAAGACTGAGTGGGAATGAAAGGCTTTATAGTCGTTTTTTTCTGAAAATGTTGTGATTCAGACGTGCAGAATCAACAGCCTTTACTTTATGATGTTTGCCAAACTAACACATTGTTGCTAGTACACAGAACAGCTATCAGGTCCAAGGGTGACGGACTACAAGCCACTTTCTGTTGTTTACACTAACACATGACATTACAGTTATACATGTATGTCCTTATTCAACTCTTAAATCTCACGGCTAATATCTCTGTAGGTCTTTTTTTTTAGTAAAACTCTTGGATGGCAATTTTTGTGAAATATTACAACTTTAATCTGTAACTTTTGCTTTTTCAGCACCATCTCTGTTTGAAACGTAAAAATTGCAGGTTACTTGCAGTTATTTTCCTAACAAGGAGGACAAATAATACAGCTCAAATTTTAAATCATTATTATAAAGTTACTGTCATGAATTGGGTACAGTAAGAGACTGTGTTGAACATGTCAAACACTGATTTTTGCAGATTTTTAATTAGAAAGGGTTACAGATTGCAATTCTAGAAATATGTCACGCCTCTGTTGGAATTAGTTTGCTAGTTTCTTTTTAAACTGGGCCTGTATGAATTTAATTTTACCCTGTAATGTTCACCTACTGTAAATTCAGACCTTTTTCAATTTCAGTTTATTTGTGTAGCTCTTTTCACGATACGTGTTGTTCCATAGAATATTGCTTTACAAATCTCCCAGCGAGCAAAACAAAGTCCTTTCTTGTTCCTTCATAGAGGATGGATAGACTGCTGGGGTTTGTTTCACAGGTAATCTTACACTTCAGCATTATTCTATTTCTTTACATACAAATTAGATGCATGGAAGATTACAATTTTTGGCAAAGCGCACAATTAGATTCTTTGACCTTTGAGTAATTTGTCTTAAGTCGCATTTTTAAAGCACCCAGCAGACGTGTTTGTGTTGGGTCCAGATGTTTCATGCATGATGTTTTCACTTATTTTGACTGGCATCCAGACCGGAGCACAGTGAGACGTCCAGTTTCCAGACTCGGCCCGCCGCTCGCACAATGAGCGAAACACTTTTACAATGGCTAACGTGATTACAGCGTTTCAGTATTGCTTTCTGAAATCGGTCCAGATGGCTAAATCAGGTTCGCGAGAAAATAATAACCAAACCGCAGAGAATTCAATACATTCTGGCAATAGCGCCGGCACATAAAGAGCTCTGACACTTCATGCAGCATCACAGAGGGAAGAGGAACTCAAAGCACACCAGTCATAATGGAATGTGACAGACAAATCAGAGGCACTCAGAAAATTGTCCCACATAAGGAATCAATAGCGGTGCACCACCTGAGCAGATCCCCTCCCTGCCCTCCATCTCTCCGCCTCATTCTTTCAGATGACAGGAAGCTGGAGACAATTTCCCCCCAAATCCTTTTCCCCAACAAAAAGCAGAATTGAGGCAAACAGGTGCCGGCGTGCCTCAGAGATACCTGAAAGAGACAGTTCACCCAGAAATGAAATTTCTGTCATCATTTACTTCCTCGTTGCAAAACCATAATGACTTCCTCTGTTCTTTGGGGCACAAAAGCAGTTATTTATAACCAAATATTCACATTATAAGGTTGCTGTGTGTGTGTGTGTGTGTGTGTGTGTGTGTGTTTGTGTTTGTGTGTGTGTGTGACTGACATCATGAGTAAATTTTTACATTTTGATTAAAAATAATGAGGCACGTTAATTAAAAACAAAATAATAATGTGCACATGTAACACTGAAATATTCTGTTAAATAATGAATAGCATATTTTAATTTTATGGTACCTTTAAATCCCTTATTTAATAAAAATTTATTCTGAATACAAACGGACGTTATTAAAAAGGAGTTTATTGAAAAAAATAATTCTCAGCAAAACTGTGCTGGTCTGTTGAAGGAGCAACAACACGAGACGCGTTTCCTGCTGAGTGGGTTTTTGTAGTGAGTTTGTTGTTCGTTCTGGACCGCAGCCTGAGTTCATTTTCTTGAGAGCTGGTTGAGTAAAATGGCTTTTGCTTTTTAGTGCAGCTTTATGTGAGATCAAAAGACAAGTTTTTAATTCAACTCATGTTCTGTATGATGAGAGGAATAAAACTCGCCTGTGTGCGGTTGTGCATCTGAGGACAAAAACAGGTTTAGCTTGGAGTCTTTCATGTAAGACTTTGAGGCAGTTGTAAAATCTGATGGCTGCGGTTTCTCTCAGACATTAGGTTTGGAGATGTTTGCTGTACATCTTATGTTACACAATAAGAAATTAATATATGAATCTTAATATATGGATCTGCAATCAATCAAACCCAGTAATATTGATTATTTTAACATTATACTTGTTTTGTCGTTTAAATCATTGCAGTTATCTTAGGAACAAACTGCAGTTAGGCTGCAGTCGGTAGTGAATGCGTGTATGATCACGCTGAACAGAAATGCTGTTTAGTCATTTGTAAAGTTACACTGTGTATGCTTACATAAAAGGTATGTAGACAGCAGACAACAAAGCGCATACTTTATGTGAATACTTTAAAGCATTCTTCAGTATGTTGTGAGGGGTGTTGCCAGGTGAAAACCCTGAGACTGTGAGCTTGTGTTGTACACACTACTTGTGAATTTAAGCAGTGGCCCTGAAATGTGTTTTTGTGATTTTCTCAAGGGGATGATGGTGAGAGGGTTTTGAGCTTAGTAATCAACATGTTTACCTGAGACTCTACCTCAGCGCACACACACACACACACACACACACACACACACTCATGCACTG
>JBAJNP010001147.1:9501-68000 GCA_036877545.1 Yasuhikotakia modesta
GAGAGAGAGAGAGGGAGAGAGAGAGAGAGAGAGAGGGAGAGAGAGGGAGAGAAAGCGTTTTAAGCAAAGATTAATGAGTCTGATTTTTAAACCACTAGCATGAAGAAGCAAAGATCTAAATTTAAACATTGTTTATTCAATTAGTAATACAGAACCACGTATGCGGTTCATGTTTGACTAAAAGTGCCCAGTTTAATATTAATATTATTGTTTTTATAGTATTATTGTAATATTTCTCACTGCTTATTGGGGTATTAGCGTCTTATTGTCTGAAATATAAAACAATAAAATACTGGAAAATAATCAAAATGACTTAATTGTTTATCGTGGCATTATTTTACATAAGCAGTGCTACAGTTTTTCAGTCTTATTGTCATTAATGTCATTTGACTCAAAGGTTCACATCTTAATGTCTCAATGTTTCCTCACATTATTTTCACACCTCTTCAGTCTGAATCTAGCAGGAACATGTCAAAACCGGAGACAAATGCAAAGTACCTGCTTATCTGTGGCCTGTGGATGTGAGCAGCGCTGGTATATAAGCAGACAGCTTGTCTTTAGTGACAAACAGAAGTGTGTGTGTGTGTGTGTGGAGATCAGCATAGCTACACACACACACACACACACACACACACTCCAGCAGGAACAAATCACATTCCTGCTAACAGTCACAGTTAATGTGCGGCTGTATTTGTCTTTAGAGCGGGAGAGAAGATGTCTGGGGTTACCTCAGCACTGTTTCCATGCTGTGCTGAGCTGAAGATGGTCAGTCATTGGTGGATAAATGTTCTTCCTGAGGAGCTGATAGGAGAGCCGTATGGCCCAGTTTCTTAATCTGATCACTGCTGCTTTGAAGGTGTTTAACTGCGTTCAAATGACACGTTACTGGTTTCTCTCCCAGCTCTCTCACACTGTCTCTCTCTCCAGCTATCACACACTGTCTCTCTCTCAACTGCACAACCAAGCCGTACAAAACTTCTCCTTGACCTCTACTACGTATCCCACAATTCTTTGTTTTAACTACTGCTCTGCTGCTTTAGCCATACCTAGATTAGCAACATAAAATACAGATTTCACATGCTAATTCTGGTTCAAGCCTCGTGGTAAATGGAACAGAACGAGTGATGTCACAGTTTAATAGTTAGTTACCAGTGAGAATAATAAACAAATGAATGTCCCAATCGAACGCAAGGAGTCTTCTAAAGCCACAATCTAACAAAATGAAACGGAGAGATACTCAGGCGTTTAATAAAGTCTAATCATGCTAATAACTGAGTTTCAGTTTGATCAGTGTCTTTATTAGAGAGAGAGAGAGAGAGAGAAGAGATGCAATTAACATTGCTGTAAAAAGCATCATTTGTCAGAGAGGAGGATGCTGACAGCAGCAGCCGTTGTCAGGGTAACAGTGTCTGTCCTGTTACTGTACACACTCGCCTCTCTTCTCTACATCTGAAGAGGTCTGAACTTAAAGGCAGCTGTCCACATACAAACATCCTGTAATCCACATTATACACTCAGGCTGAGACACTATAATATCAAATAATCTGAACTATATGTATATATGCATACCTATATATACATATATATTATATATACATATATATATATATACACCTATACATTTTTGTACATTAATATAATATATTATGAATATCTAGTGAAACCTAAGAGCTGTTTAAACTGTTTCAACTTAAAAGACAAATAACAGACAAATAACAAGGACTCACATTGCTGAGTCAAACACACACATCATCTGCGATGAGGGTATGAGTTTAATATTAAACCATATCTGACTGAAGCTACATTTGTCTGTTTTCTCTTCATTATGAATGAGAGGCCCTATAATTCAAAAGCATTAAATATTCAGGACTGAGGGGGGAGAGAGAGTTAAACCGACAAATGAAAGATACAGACGGACGCTCACGACAGTAAGTGTGAGCGCACTTGTCCTTCCTGTTGTTTTCAGTTCATTTACTTCCTGGATTTTAATACTGCAGTGAACCCAAGCCTATAATGTCAAATCATGTGCTGAATTAGACCCGGTTAATCTTTTACAACGCTGCTCACAGGGAAATGAGTTTTATTCACACGAGGCATTGATGACAATAAAACAATGGACCCAACTAAGGCAAATAAACAAGTCAGTTTCCTTATAGCAGAAAATGTAAATTTAAAGAGAAATGTCCAGTGTTAGAAAAACACAAGCGTTGAGGTGTGATGCTCTTTAGAAATTCACACACAAAAAACACCACAATTACTTTCATACTTTATAAATCAGTTTGAGGTGGAGATATGAGTTTTTAGCCAGTCAAACGATTAGCCTGAATGCTTTGCATGTCACTTGGAATGAAAGCATTTGCTAAATAAAATGTACATAAAATAATTTGAGGTCAAAATTTGCATTAAAGTCACCAGAACCGCTCTGTGGTTCTGTGAAATAGATATTAAGTGAGCAGGTGTATAGCTGATAATCTGTAACAGAGGGGAGGCGTGATCACGCCCTGTCAATTATCCTCGGGTTTAATTGCTCCGGGGGGAGTTTTCGGCCCCCCGTGACTGTTGGCATGACTGCCGTCACGTCAGTGTAAACAGAAACAGACGGTTTCTTGAATTCTGGGACTCCCAGACAACAACTCACCAAAACAACCAGACAATCTGCATACAAAAGACTGACACCTTTTCAATTAATTGTCAACTGTTTTACATAATATCCATTTTACACTTTAGACTTAAGTCACGGTACATGTATCAATACATGTTATTAGCCATGATGCTAGGCTACGTTGTGGGTGGTCGCCAGGGCGTTGCTATGGGCCCACTCTAATTCTGTGTGTCATTTCATTAAACAGTTGGAAACTTTGATAAAAGTTCAAACCAAAACTTTAACAAAACCAAACAGGTTCCTGGCTTTGGTAAATGATCAGTAGGGTGCAAATACTATTTTTGCTGACACGCTCGGCTGCGTTTGTAAGCGATAAACTGAGTCATATCGTACCGCCATTGTACTGAAGCCACCCAAGCGAATATTCATTAAATGATCTTCCTTTGTGTCGAGCAGAAGACGGATAATCACACGTGTTTGGGACGACATGAGGGCGAGTCAATGACAGAAATTTGCTTTCTGCGGGCTGTCTATTTTAAAGCTAACTGTCAACAATGCCAACACTGACGCTTTAGCCAAACGCCACAAATCAGAACAGATGAATAGACAAACGGTTGTATGTCCACCACTTACAGATGTACAAACAGTAGTAATATGAGACTCTCTCTCTCCTTGTGTGTGTGTGTCTCTCTCTCTCTCTCACACACACTCACACTCACTCACACACACACACACTCACACACACACACTCACACACACACTCACACACACACTCACACACACACACACACACACACACACACACACACAGTTAGTAATATAATGGTCTGTCAGCTACTCCACCTGAACAATGTGCTTTGAACGTTACCGTGGAGACAGACAATTACTCCATTATGCTTTTGTAGAGTCGACGTCGTACGTTTAGCTCTCAACATCCTCCTGTAAACCACGTTTGCCCTCTCGCAAAAAAACGGGTTAAAGTTCCTAAAATCTTCACATAAATCATCTAATCGCAGATCTGTCGGCTTATACCTTAATGTTCTAAAACTTATCTTCATATTTCAGCGAAGAACGGCGTTTCTGATGCGCTCCGCTCCACCTCTCGCTCCGCCTGCAGCTGCTGTTATCGGGTAATTAGCCCCTGGCTGCGGTTTAATTGCCTGTCAGCACATGCAGTAAAATGCAGGTTAAACGACCAGGTGCCAAAAGCTGCGTTTTCCTTGCGACTGCTGCCCGCAGTCCTGTGATCTACAGACACACTCTGCAACAGACAGACAGACAGACAGACACAGACAGACCGCAGTCCTGTGATCTACAGACACACTCTGCAACAGACAGACACACACACACACACACACAGACAACATGAGGAGAAACACAGTGAGACAGTCAGTGTGTGATGGGGTCTTCCACAGACTACAGCTGTCCAATGCAGCTTGCAAATTTGCAAAAGTGGGCCTGTCGTGTCTAAAACACCCTCTTTTTCCACCCAGCACTCCCTCCTTTTTCCCGCCTGACAGCTGTTCTTTTTCCAGCAACGCTGGGAATAAGAAAACGAAGAAGAATAGCGGGAGCTTTCAGTTAACGTTTTTTCGGGGGCGACCGTTTTGTGTGCGGTTTGCATCCTATCTGGTTCTCCACAGAGAGACGTATTGCTCTCTTTAGGTGTGACGTGACAGGCAGAGGAAGGTGAGCTGGTTACTGTGGCAACCAGCGGAGTGACTTGTAGGCTGTGACATTAGCACAGAGAGTTAGCGGGCGAGGGGGGAGGCGGATCACAGCCGCCTGACAGTCGCTACTGCGGCAAGACGTTCCCACTGTTGCCCTATTACAAGAATCCAGTTTTACGGTCTTGCTTCCGGGGACGTCGTTCCCACGGCAACCTGGCTAACAATTTTAGGTTGTGTGAACATTTCAAAAATGTTTTCAGTCATACAACATTATTTATAAAGCTCTACTAACCTTCAAAACCTCCAGATATTTAGATGTTGTGTTAACATTATTGCTTGGCTATCAGAACGTTTGTCAAATAAACTGGTAACAATATTACAGATACAACAATAAAAATGTTACTGAGAATTTTTTGGACATATACAAGAACCTTTAGCTAACATGAGAATCTCACAGGTGCCCACGATGGATTTATGATTCTTCTACCAGAGATAAATCCTAAACGTTATCAGAGCATTTTTCCACATTATGCAGAGGAAACTGACAGATCTTTGATCGAGACAACAGACTCCACAAAACCCAAACTGAACAGCCGCTTTCATGTCTGGTGAGGTTCTGGTCTCTGGGCATATGGAGCCCGGATCTCCTGTGATGACAAGTGACAGGTTAACAGAACCACCCGTGGGGGGCGCCGCACTGTTGCGGGGGGAGAAGATGGGCTGTGAGTTTGCTAAACACTCCCATCTGTTCGTACCCTGAGGCGCTACTGTATCATCTTATGCAGATGAACTTGTGTGCGATGTTAGCATGTGCGGGATGTTAGCACAAACACAGTTGAGTTAAGAGACAACACAGTGTCAACTTCTGCCTCAGAGCAAACATTGCTTGTGAATAAGATACATTGTAAGAAACACATAATCCCAGTAAGACCAGTTTCACTCATTAACTACAGCTAAGATGAAGACACCAGAACTACTGTCTGTCTGTGCAACTACCAGCTAAAATCTAAAGCTGTTGACAAACACAATCTTTAAAAAGCACCAGACGGTTTTACTTTACAGTTCTGCTTTCAAATAAGTGGTTACCCAGCTAACCAGAAGCAACGTTCYCATAACGTTTGCTAATGTTGTCAAAAGTTCTCTCAAAGTAATCAAAAACGTTTTTTGCAGTCASATTAAATTGCTTTAATGTTACACATCATACATCAAAAATGTTATTCTTAAAAAATGGAGTTTAAAAAAACTTAATGTTAAAAAGGACTTTTTAAAATGTTCTTAGAAGTTACAAAATAACAATTTATTGTTTCTGTTACTTGAAAGAAACATTAAGAAAACGTTCTTACAACTTAAATTTGGTGAGACCATCATAACAATCCAATTCTGTGTTACAGTAACAGAAGTCTGTGCAGTGACTGATTTCAGTTAATCCTCCAGAGAGACTGAAGTATTACTGTGTGTTTGTTCAGAGCAGATGTCTTATCCTGTGAAAATCTGTAAAAATAGTGAGATTAGTGGCTTAAAAACACTGAAACATGCGTTTTTACGATTGGCTACAGAAAGATGCTGAGCTCTATAATCTCACAGTACAGTATTTAACTTGATATGCATTGTATACGCTTTAGCTCACAGACAAGTTTAACATAAACCTAAAGCGGGTTTAGCGGAGAACGTAAAATTCGCGCCACATCTCAAACAGATGTAAGACTGATATAATTATTCACTAATGCCCTTGTTTTATTTATTTGCATGTGAGTGACAAACCTCTAAATACTAATTCTGAATACATTCTCAGCCTGGTTGAGCAGATTAAAATCCGGCGATGACCTGATGGTTTAAGGAGAACCGCGGCTCTTCAGACGAACATTAAGAGCTATTGCAGCACTGAAGAGCTACTGAGAGAGAATTTCAGGCTGTCAGACCACAGTCCCTTATTAGGTGACAATTACATATGAACGGCCTGACGTACACACACAGATCTGTGTTTCTCACACACACTGCAGCGCTGCAACTGACCGCTGCTGGCCTTCTGCTTTAAAAATAAACTGTTGCTCTTTTAAAAAAGCCTTTTAAATGTAAAGTTACCCCAGCTAAGATAGTTTTCCTGTTTTATTAAGTAACAAAAACATTAAAAATGATATTTTCAAATAAAGAAAATGTTTTAACCAAAATGCAGTTTCCTTAAAAAACGTTTTCAGAATGTCATATTTGCTATAAATAAAGAAGAGTGTGTCACAGTCATTATCTGCGGTAACCAATAGCGGCACAGACGCGCGTAATTTAACTAAAAAAACACACAATTTAGCAACATTAGATCAATTGCAGCGCCACAACTTTCAACCTCAAGACACGTTTCTGTTCTGGTTCAGTGAGCGGGTCGGCAGGCCGGCTGTCTAAAGCACTGCAGCTCTGAATCCTGACAGGTCACCCAGAACCAAATATTTACTCTTAAGCGTCTACATTAATTCATTTGTTTGTGTCTCTGCGCTAATTCTGTTCATCTCCATATGCCGGACGGATTAACACCAACAGATCTGCTGTCTGGATGGGACGTTTTAATTACTCCGTGCGGCCCTGGATTGTGACACAGGGGTACATATTCGACCCACTTATCAGACAAGTGACATCACCTTTACTGAAGGAAACTGTACAGCGTGTCATTTGTATCTCATGGACCAAAGATAATACAGTAGCATAGATTAGATTGTTAATATTTAGTGATAGAAAGACACAATTCATCTGTTAAACGCATCACATAATATTGAGTTCCTGCATCACCATTAGAACGTGTTAGAACATTAGAACGTTTTTAAAAACTATATATCATATAATCAAAACGTTTTTCCAGAGCAGTTAGGGAAACGTTTTAAAAACGTACTTTACACATTTGAATAACATTCTTTCAGTGAAGCAATTGTATTAATACAATGTCTAAAAACCGGACGCTTTCAAAACTTATAACGCTTTTGCCACTTAATGCAAACGTTGGAAAACGTTCTTACAACCGAAGGACACAGAAACTTTTAATATATGCATAAATGCAGATTTACAGCACAGCGGTCATACATTAAGCCCAGCTGGTCAACTGTCTTCCTTTTTACTTCAAATCTGAGACCACAAGGGTCAGCCCACTGAGGTCACACCCCCCACCCCCCGTCCCTCTCATCTGTCTSYCTAATCCACGAGACCCATCTGCTCAGCACCCCCCCGCACGCAGAACACCAGTCAAACCAGAGCAGACCAGAGACAACCGCAACACAAGCTGTTGAATGCGACCGGATCACTCAACAATATTTATATAGTTACAATAGACATTTCAGCGCAGGTGTGTCTTTCAGTTCTGATTGATTACATAGGAAAAGGTTATTGTTAGCCGGGTGACACACCTGTCCATGTTATTTTCCCACAGGACACACATTAGCTAGCGCAATAAACACAAAGCCGCTCGAACAATCAACCAATCAGCTCGTGCAAAAAAGCGACGAATGAAAAGACAATGCGCTGATGTCATCAATTATATACGCAGGTTTAAAAGAGAAGCGTTTAAACATGTTAACACATCTAAAGGGGTTGTGGGGTCTGAGGTCAGTCATTCATAAATAATACAGCATATGTTCATGGTATTTATGTGAGGATTCATATAACTGATGCCTGATGCTCTGGCTTCAACAACAACAAATAAAAGTTAATAAATAAATAAACCCTTTTATTGTTTTTACTGTCCTTTACTTAAAATTACATGATATATAGACTTGTTTTCAGAGAATACCTTTTACATTCAATTACTTTATTAGATTTTGCTGCTAATTTGATGTTTATGAAAAAACTGTGTAATAATATTCTCTGGGAAAAGTCTTCATAGATGCAATTTTGTGTTTTAATGTTTTCACTGCAAATCAGTTGCAGCAAACAAAACAGCCACAAGCACATAAACAACAAGCTGCAAATCTGTTTATTTTAGCCATCTTACCATTTATGAATGGATGGATTATGTGCACATCTGTAGAACGTCAACAAAACAATCCTGTTCCTCATTTTTGTCTTTGAAACTATTTCTTTCAGCTGCATAAAGGAACATCTTTGTGTTGAGCCACACAGAAGATGGCTGCTCACGGTCACATGACCTGTCCTCCATTTTGGAGTTTGCATGTTTGAGCTGTTTTACAAGCTTTACTGGCAAACGGAGAGACAGTGGGCCTTAAACCGCACAGAGCGCATGAGAAAGAATGAAACATACTTACAAACAGTCTGAGCAATACGTGTTAAGAGAAAAGACTTTATCTTCTCCGCACAGATTATATGAAGCTCAATTAGATGAACCACAACCCCCTTCATTTGGTTCAATTTCTCTAGGCAATTTACAAAATAAAAGACACAGAAGATTTCACAGGCTACCAATGGAAGAAGCGTGCACCGATTCAACCAATCGTACGCCTGCATTGCCATCAGCTGACGACCCTAGCAACAGCATTTTCTATTTATTGTGGAAGTTTCAACCTTGTTCCAAAATACGATTTTGTCTGATGCTTTATTTTTGCTTTATGTTTTATTGGAACATCATTTAATAAACACTGTAAACCATCCACAATATTGACTAGATGTTTCTCTCACTGTGGCAGATGTTGTGTTTTAAAAACGCAGGAACGTGTTTGTATGATTTGTGTGATTAATTCTAACACCTTGTGTTATTGTCACTTATGTTCTGTGTTGGGTTGTGTGAGTGTAAATACTTAATAAAACAAAACCATGTTTAAAACATCAGTGTGGAGGTAAAAGTTTTTGTTTTGTTTGTCGCATTAACAGCCTTGAACGTTTTACTCTTCCTTGCATATCAACCCCTTCCCATATTTCAAAGATTATCATGAAAGCTCCTGCCAGTTTATCTCTTTTCTCTTTGTAAACAATAGCGTAGAGCTGCGTGCTGGGAGACTGTGGTCACGAACACAATGAATGAACATCCGTCGCAGCGTTTAAAGCTCTGCGGCAGCTGTCCGCGGCCGATAAGAGCTCGCGGACGCGCTTCTCGAGAGTGATTAGCCGCTGCTGTGGAGAAGCTAATTCCAGACTGCAGGAAATAGAATCGGAAGTCAAAGTTCAAGCTGTAGTTGCCGTGTGATTATGATCTAGAGTCTTTAGGGAAATAAAGTGTTATTTTTATGTGAGGCATTAGTGATGGTGTGGTGGCGCTTATAATCAGGATGAATTGCCCGGTCCAGTTTTAATTAGCCTTTGCTTTCAGCAAATTGTTAATCTGTGTTGCCAGAATCTTTGTGCGTTTTGTGATTTGAATATAATCCAGTCCTTGGATTGAGCTGTAATAGGGCCCAGCTAAAAAGGTTGTAGGAACGTGGGTTGAAAGAACGTTTCCCTAATGTTTTCATTAACCAAACATTGAAAATGTTACGTTGAATGTTCTGGGTGTATTCAAAATGTCCAGTTTGACACTGTATTCATGTTATTGCTTAATAGAAGAATGTTATTTAAACAGTCTGTAATGTTTTAAAAAACGTTCCCCTAACAACTAAATGTTAATGTTTTAATATATAAAATAAAACGTTTTTTAAAATATGAAAAAACATTCTAGTAACATTTACTGCAAGAACTTTTTTGATTCTCTCATTTGAGGGAACCGTTAGAAAACATTCTGAGAACGTTCCCCATTAGCTGGGGCATTGTTCAAAAATAAATAAATTATGTTCAATGCCTTTATTTGAGAGCTGAGAATCAAAACAACCTTTAAGAACCTTTTCTGTAGCAAAGCACACGTGTTTCACTCTTTCTGTTTACCCATAATTCTCTCTGCCACTCTCAGCATGATTAATGCACACCAATATTGATTTTCTTCTCCTTTTCAGAATATCTTTTTCATTTATCCAGCTAAGCCTCTCTCCTCTTACATCTCTCTAGTGGAAAAGATACACGGAATCAGAGAGAAGTGGGAATTCTGGGAATTACGTTCACTGAGCACTGATGCACCAAAAAGGTTTTTAAAGAGTTTGGTTGGAGAGAGCGTCGCTCTTAACCCTAAACAGAGTTCCTCTCCTGTTAGCCGGTTTGCACATGCTGTCCTCTGTGGGAACGCTGACCCATTTTCCTTGGATAACAATACATCGACCAATCACAGGGAAAACTGAGGACAAGAACTCCCGTTCCCGCCTGTCACGACTGCGGCAGAGAGAACGCAACCTCGCCCAGTACCTTAAAAACCTAATAATAAACGATAGCCTTGTGCTACAGTGACTTTCAAGCTAAGATTCTTCTTAAAACCTTGGAAAATTCTGTGTTTTTTTTTCCTTGACAAACACATTTGTCAAAATGTAAGAATTTGTATTGATTGTCCTCTGCCAGAATGGATGAACGCTCTTTTGATATTGAGCATTTATGAGTATTTATGGAGCAGATTAGCGCTAATGAATCTATTTGTTACTGCTGGGCCTCATTAGATTCAGCCCATTAAATAAGCGTCGGGTTAAACGTTTGCTTCTCCCTCTGATTTGTGATTCGCTAAATCTCGGGCAGCTGCTCAATGGTTTGCAAAATGTCAACAACACAGACTGGGAAATGTGAAAATTTTCATCCATGGCATCAGCTACAGTTAACACTCCAGGCTGTCTCTAATCTCCATCAACACAAACACAAATAACAATGTTAGATTGTAACAATGTTTCAAGTAACAAAAAAGATTAAATATTGTATTAACATAATTGCATAACTGAACGTTATTGGAACCCTTTTTAAATCAACATTTAAAATGCATTCAACTAACAGCTTTAGAAAAATGTTTTTTAAATATGCAACATATAATGTTAAAAAGTCTACTAACTATACTACAAGAATGTTGTTTTGATAACTTTTAGAGAACGTTCTGACAATGTCCCAGTTGGCATTCAGGAAGCAACTCTGCATTGAAAATGTTGCATGTTATTTTATTTCACTGCATGCATAGATTTTTTGTGACCTGCATATCATGCAACGCAGCAAAAATGCTCCAAAATGCATTTGTGGAAGAGAGACAGACTGCGGAAAACCTGCAGAATGGAATGAGAAAGAGGGAAAATGGAACAGAAAGTGTCTGTGTGTCTCTCTCTTCAGTGGTTATTCTGGCCGGAGATCTCAGCTAGCGGAGTGTGTGTTGAATGCTAAAGACCCTTGAAAGCGCCTGTAGCGGTTTGTTCTGTGGTTTATCACAGAGCCGACTGCAACCCAATCTACCCAGAATCCCTTGTGACTAAACCACCTGTGCAATACCAAACAATACTGAATATACTTCAGTCATTACACCCAGCAGTCTGCTAAGGCAAGTGTCACTATTACTAATACATTTAAAGGCTATCATACAGACTTACAAATTCAACTTTCAAGGACCTGTAAGAAACCACCAATTTCTGCATGTTTTTGCAGCACACAGTTTCCTCAGAAAACATAAATGTCCAGGCTATTGCACTTTGATGTGTTTTAGATCCATTATGGATAAAGCAAACCTCAATTTAGTGAAATTCTTCCGTTTCATACAGGAAAACAAAACATGCTTTGCTACCCGATGGAGCGCAAACACACCAGTGGTCTTAAAATTAATATTTTATAAAGAAAAAACAATAGCTTCGCACCACCCTATGTGGAATCGCTTAGAATCGAATTTATTTATAAGATATCGCAGAAGAATAGATTTGGACATTTTTGAGGGTCTGTTTTCCTCGAAAGTGCCCCTCGTGCTAAAAGGTAAAAGCGTTCCCTACGCAGTGAACTGTGTTTAAACCGTGTTTGTTTGAAGAAATATTACTTTCTCCATGAAATATTAAACGCAGAAAAGAGGCGCAGAAAAGCGACAGACTAATGTTTTGTGACAGCCTCTATTAAACGACAGACTCAGATTCATCGCGTTTATGGTCTCGTTCATCTGACAGAAATGAGCTCCGACATGCATATAAGAAATGTGCACATGCCTCAAAATTGAGAATTAAGTTTAAGATGCTTCAAGAGTTTAAAACAATGTCATTTAAGACATTGTCACCTAACTATCCTCTCTGTCAGCCCCGAGTGAACATTTGACATATTGCCACCATAAAACAGAATAAAATACTCTTATATCTCATATGTATCTTTTTCTGTACAGAAACATTGTGAGATAAAACGCCCCTCTCGCTCGCAGTATAAACGATTTTTTGATTTTTTATTGACTTTGCTAAATGCCCCATAAAAGCGCCGCCGGCCCTGAGGGCAGGAATGGGTTGCAGACGAGCTCCATTTAGCTGATACTGATTTTTCGCTGGCTGCAGCTGTAAGGGAAATGGGTCAGAATCGTGTTGTTCTGTCAGACTGTTGTCACCGTCCGTGTCTTTGTGTTTAGACGGCCGTGAGCTGAGAAAGGAGCTATCTATAAGAGTGCTACTGCAACAGTGTGTCAAATTAGTGCTAAATAAATCTCACGGCATCACTGATTCTCAAATTCTCACAGGAACATCTCAACGTATTACTTAACACCAGTTTTGCAGAGATGTGTGTATACAGTACATTTTATATCCACATTATGATCTACATATGCATGTTGAATTTTACAGTTCACCCAATAAAAGACAATCGATGAAGAAACTACAGTATGATTGCAAAAGCATTGCGACTGTTTACAGCATAAAAATTCACCAATGAACGAATGCAAAAAAATCCCTCAGTGTCTTACCTGAGACCACTGGCACCGTGTCTCTCTCCCATGACACAACAGTGATGTAGTTCTCAACTGAAGAAGGTATAATGCACTTGAAGACCGCCACACCGCCCCTCATTGCGGTCTGGTCCGCAACACGGACCGTATAGGGCTCTCGTAAGACTAGAGGGAAACAGCTTGGAGTTAAAACTTTGAGATTTGGAACATAGTCATAGTTGCTAATCAATATTACTGCTGGCTGCTATATATCTTATGTGGATTCTGGATTGGTGAAGCATTTGTAATTTGTTCTTGCAGCAGTTGCTTTGAATTTAAACTTATAATCCACATTAAGAAATTACCTTGCAGTTTACAGTTTGGACCAGAGGTGGCAGTAGCAAGGCAAGGCTTGCTAGCCCTGGATCTTTTCTGCAGTGTATAAATAATCTGCACATGCATTTGATACAAGATCTCTTACAAACATTTACAAAACGTTTAAAAAACACTCACTGGCCTTAATATGAACATCTTGGCTTCTAATTTTCCCTGAAGGATTCTCCGCTGTGCAGTAGTAAGTGTTGTCGTGAATCACTTTGCTAAAGCTGGACGGAGGAAAGTGGAAGATCTGGAGAGTGCCGTTGGGATGGACGTGACGGATGCCTGGGACGTTGTAGCTCTCCTCGCCGGTGGCCAGATACCAGCGCAGGGTCGCGGGCGGCACCGCTGCTGCAGGACAGGGAACATGAGTTCCCGTGGTGCTGGCGAACACTACCTCTTGCAGAGATGCATTGACGAAATACAAGCTGGAATGTATATCTTCAGTGAGAACTGCAGGAGACAGAGATGTTGTGAGTTTAATAGCCAAAGATTTCTTTTTTTCTGGTTTGTATCCTGTGTGGGAAGAACTAACAGCTGACAGTCAGTTGTTACTGTTCCTGGGATACAATATTTTTATATTTTATTTTTAAGTTATGAGGTATTTGTGAAGCACACAAATTTAAACATGCAAACATTGTTTTCATTGTCAGGCAGCTTTCAACATGTAGCAGAAAACTTACTGACCAAATTTATCTGTTAAGAAAAAACAAAACAAAAAAATAAAGATTCTACTAGAAATGTGGATAGTGAGACAAAATTCTGCTCAATATCAGAAGTAGTAAAAATATAAGATGCCAAATTTAGGAAACGTGTCCTGAAGCTTTATTTTAAATGGCTCTGCTACTTTCAGATGATCTCACTGGAGCAGAAAAACTTTCTCAGTGTCCTGTGGTATTTTATAGATAAAGCAGCTGATTTTGGAAATCATGGAAAACTAAGATTTTTGGGTCTGAAAGCTCATAGAAATAAAATATTTATGTCCATTCTCTGGCTTGTTGATTCCCAAGATGGCAAAATATATATGTTTGAATGTGAGGGCATGAAAGCTTTTTTACGGTCTGAGGTGGGGACCAGGAAAGAAATGCATGATGGAAAAATCATGAACGGTTACAAATGAATGTTTTCTGTCTCTTCATCTTTGACTATAACTTTGAGCATTTTAATAAAGACATATAAACTGCACAGGGCTTTCTGTATCCTCCACACTTCATTGCGATTTATTAAAGAATATGTTGTTCATTTTTAATGTGTGTGTGTACGTTTTTTAAACTATTGATAATATGAAGTCATGCATCATTAAAAGATCAAAAAAAGCTCCACATGGTAAGATTCATTAAATATTAAAAGATTTCATGTCAATACTAAGACTTGACAGTCATACACAGCAGCATTTTAACTAGTAAATAAGACTATATATAAGAATATAGTACATATTGTGACACCCACCCACCCACACACACACACACACACAGACAGACAGACAGACAGACAGACAGACAGACAGATAGATAGATATACATATGTTCATATATGTTCAAGGTGTACAATTGTTTATCTTAGAAACACAAGAGGAAGTTTCTCACAGCAGAGCAGCTGTTATCCAGACATGTTATGTCTGTGATGTGACTGTTTTAACCTCAGTACAGCTGAACTACAGTCGCTGTCTGTCTGAAATCTGCCCACTCAGCTTCCACCAATCTGATTCTAAAACCAGCCATTTCTGGATTCCTAAAAAGCCAATTTTCCAGATGCCAGACTCTTCACATATAAACTGAATTCATTTTTAATTAATCTTTCTCAGGAAGTGGAAAGCAGCCGTTTGATTCACAGAGATTCTTATCTACTGACAGAACACTTTTTTGTGGCTTTTCTGTGACTTTCAGAGGTGATTGTTGTAAATTTCACCGGCCCTCTGTTCTGCTGTTTGGGTTTGACTTTGGGAGATGTTTATTGAGGTGAGCATCTAACAGCTGAGGGGCAGAAAGCTTCTTAATGTCAAGCTAATCGGGGGTCCGGGTGGTCCAGCACCTGCATGTGTACACAATGAGGTGACAGAAGCATCTGATTGGCCGATTTGCATCTTGAGTGAATGTATTGCTAATAATTGAGAAAATGACGAAACAAATCAGAAATTGGTGCACATTTCACAATCCAGTTTGTTTTTCAAACCTGGACTGGTATTAATCCAGATCAGTTATGAATACAACAGGATTCAATGTGAATGTAACAGGTCTGATTCTACATCGAAAATCATTCGGGCAGATCTACAGTTACAGAGGATGAGCAGAGAGACAGTTTTGCCTTTTGAAAACACATTAGCGTTTGTTCACTGATAGTGTGTAACCAGCCATCACAAGACCCTTTTTAAAACTAGCCAGGCGATTTATTTAAGTAACACGCAATCAATATTTACCCGGCAAACTGCACAGGCAGAGAATTAACTCTTTGAGATCCAGAACAAACCAGGACAAACATATTAAACCGTGACAACATGCTCTGTGTAGCAGAACTGTATTGTAGTAAATAATGGCACACACACATATATACATATATATACCAGTGACTGATTACATAATCATGGTAATTTAAAGGAATGATTTACTGTTACAAGGGAACCTGTTTAAAAACAGTTTTTAAAACATTTCAATATTTCCATTATGGCTAGTTAAGCTAAAACAAATAAATGTAAATAATACAATAAAAGGCCTTTTCTTTTTTGCATTTGAAACACTTCATTTGTCACAGTTAAACCCATTTAAAAAACAAACACTTACTAGACTCGTGCCAAACACCGTAGTGATAAAATAATCAAACCAGCTCTCTGTGGATGAATTGTTGGCCCTGTTGTAGGCGGATGGGAACTTTTTTGGCTGGGGGCCGACCGTGTTTGTGCTGTTGTCTCTGCAGCAGATTGGAGGAGCGGTTCCTCCACAGAACGTCACGGGTTCAAGGTAATTAAGGCGGCAGCTTGCAGAACCAGCGAGTGCAGGGGGATCCCAGTACAGCAGCCAGGAGAGTTAAGAATCCTGTCCCTGCCCTGGGGCTACACCGCGCCCCGCGTCGGGGAGCCGTACCACAGCACCGCAGTTTAACCAGCTCCCAATTTGCTCTCATGAATATTAAGCACAGCTCGGCGCGTCTGGGTTAATGGACCGCCGCTCTCTGCCAATATGTAAAGCCAAAGATATTCCCAGATACAGAGAAGGCTGAGCGCGGGGGCAGCACCGCATCCCCCTGGAAAAGCGAAGTTTCTTGTTTTTTTTCATCTCTTTAGTGAGATAATTTGAATATCATCTGAATAATGTCAGAGCAAACGTTCGTTTAGACATCCCCGGTGGTGTGAAGGAGATCAAACGGCCTCCGTGGATCTACATCAATTACGGGAGCCGTCGCCGCTGATGTCTGAATCGAGTGGCGCTAAACGGATCTCTGCTGCTCACGCTGATACACGTTTAATGAAACAACTTCTGCCGGCTACAGGTTCTCAGCTAAAACTGCACGTGTTCACTGTGCAATAAAGCAACTGTGTGCTAATTTTTGTTACATTAACCTAAGTAGTGAACTTTGACAGCACTACTATGTTTAAAAACAAAAAGTCACTTTACACAAAAAAACACTTTAAATGGTGTTTCTTTCTACAGCAGTAGATTTGAGATGAAAGCCTAAATCAGTTTTAAACGTACAAAAACGTGCAATTTCAAAGATACTAGCAATAGCAGAAGATCCCGCCCTCCAATCTCCAAAGCCACACCTCCTCCAACAATGTTCAAAGATATGCAAATATATAGTTTAACAGTCAGAAACCAAAAGCAATGATTGGATGAACATTTAATGGTCCTGCATGCTCTACAGAAGATAAATAGAGATTTTCAACCAGCTTTGTATAAAACAGGTTTCTGGATTTTAGCTTTTTTACAAACTTACGTTACACTTAGCAAATGAATCAAATTATTCTATAATGACAGACTATTTTTTCAAACCCCAAGAACTGTAAAACCCAAACAAATGCAAAAGCAAACTGTCTGTTTCTTTTTCTGTTTCTTTAAATAGCAAACGGTATTTAAATGTGTCGTTTCTGCCCTTTTCCAAACGTGCACTATGTGCTAATATTTGGGTGCCAGTAGGTCAGTCGTTCTCCACAATGCCTGCGTGCGATAAACCGCGCGGCCCCATGCGCACCGACGCAGCCAAGCAGATGTAAATGTATTCAAAGCATTTAGTGCTCAGGATTAATCGAATTATAATTTAATCATCTGATCAAACAGCAATTAGCATAATCACTTCTGGGGCCGAACGATAGAGAACGGAAGCAGGAACAGGCCTCAGGCGCCAACAGCTGAAATGAGACGTTTGCTGTGATCTTTGTAAATGTTACACATTTCTGGGTGTTAAAATGTTGCCCAGTTTTTGTCAGCTGTGATATTCAGATCTGGGGTAATTCACACTTAAACGTAAAATCAAATTCTAATTCAAATTCAGTTTGAGTTTGGATTAGTTATTTTTAAACTTACAACTAAATGTCAATGGCTATATAAAATTTTAAATGAACGGTATTAACATACAAATGTTTAAATTTAACGTAAAAATGTATTGCCTCCATTTAAAGTAAAAGACTATTATTTATATTCTCCAAAAGAGGTTTATAAATTATTTGATCAAAGATTAAACCTCCATCTCTAAAACTACTTGTGTTTACAATGTACTTAAGTCTGGAGTCATTTTTGGATGCATACAATCAAACTATACAACATTTTTAACTCAGAAATATGCCAGATGACAGAACTGACATGTTCTCTCAAGATGCCTAAAAACTGTGAAGTGTACAAATCATATATAGTGACTGATAATGTCCTGAGCAGGTGGCTGAGCAATAAATGAGCAACAACGAGACTCTCGCTTCAGCCACTAAACTTGTGTGATAAAAAATGAAATCAGTAGAAACACAAGGTGTCTGTCCTGCCAGGTTATTAAATCAGAAGCTGTCAGGAGGTTATAAATTAATTTCCTGTTGTGTGACTGTAAGCTGTACTGATGAAAAATATGAACAGTTAGCAAAACCGCTCAAAATGTGACACCAAACAACTCAAACAATTACTGCAGTGTGTGTGTGTGTGTGTGTGTGTGTTTGTCTCACACAGAAATGCACAATGTTTGACTCACACCACATCCGCTGTCTGTTTAAATTAAATCTCATCAGCTGATTTTTCCAATAAACACCTGATCTTGTCTTTTTATTTTGTTAGTTGTTGGCTGTATAGAATAAAGCTCTTCTTTCAAATCTGCAAACATGGTTTTAGTTTCTACATCACAGTTGTGTGTCTTTAAACACAGGCTTATAGTTCAGGGAAACAAATAGCTATGCCCACACACTTTTCTCTGTTTGATCTGGACTCAGCTAAAAGCTCTCTTAGAGAAAAAAGCTCTCATTTCAGCGACAGCTGACTACTGTTTATTCCTGTTTGTCTGAGTGTATGTCAGAACTGCCCCCCTCAGTTTATAAAAACAACAGCGCTAATACTTTCTGCTGTGTCTGTGTGCCATCCTGTTCTGTTCCAATTACATTTGTGTGTTAATATGGACACAGTCTCAAGTGCTCTTCACCAACACAAGAGCCATTGAAAAAACGCTGCATGATTTTACATGCAAAAACATTGTGTGTTTAAAACATGAGAGCTGAGCTTGGAAAAAATGGTAAGCGAATTGTGAAGATGTTTGTTATTAGTATAAAATAGTAGGACTTAATTGTATTAAATGAATAGTTTGACTAAATATTTTTGACTATTTTTAACCTTCATGATGTTAAAAACTAACATAATTCTTTATTATCTTTACAATAATTAATAATCTCTTTCTTTACACTAGACTAAACAATGCCATACAAGAGCCATTTTTGGCTGTATGGTTCCATAAAGAACCAAATAAAACCTTTCTGTTTCACATGAGGTTCTTTATATATAAATGTATATTTATTTATAAGAACCTTTGACTGAATGGTTCTCTGGGGAACGCATTTAGGAGTAATTTCACTGGATTTTCATGTTTGGATATAAATATTTAAATGTTAATTTATTCATTAATAGGTTAAATTGGTAATGTAGATCAAAAACAGTCCAACTTTCCAAAAAACACTTAAAGGAAAAACAAGGATAGACAGGGACGGTCTCAGCAGGAATGCCTGAGAGGCCGGGGAATTAATTTATCATTAACACTCAGATAAACATCAAACGGCTTTACTCACAAACAAGCACGCAACATTTTCCTCGGCTCATCTGACAGTTGTTACGAAACACTTCCGGGTCACCTGTGCAGGAAACAGCAAGGCCACTGCACCAACATACATCACTGGGTTTCCATAGAGACCAGAGAACTGGGCTGTGGGCTTAACCAAATCATGAAAGGCTCATTTTGTATGGCTTCTTTCTCTCTCTCTCTCCCCCACACACACCCGCAAGAAACATGCTACACTGCCCAGAGAGAGAGAGAGAGAGAGACTCACTGTGCTAACAGAGACACCGCATCACAAATCCTGATCAACTCTAGCACAAACACAGCGTCACAAATGGAACATATTGATCAACCACAAGCGCTTAAAACGCTTCTCACAGATGCTTGCGTGCCTGTATCACTCAGTTTAGCAAAACTGGAAAAAAAAATCACTCTGAAATGATAATCAATGTCATCGATAAACCATTAATTGAGGTTAAACGTCTGCGTTCGGACCGGCTTTGTCACGGCCTGCTGAAATCTGCAGGGCAAAGCCCGTGAAAGGGTTATTGTGAAGGCTGAGATCTCGCGATTGTCTTGCAAAAACTGTCCGTGGGTGAGTGATTCGCTTTCATAAACGTGAGGGATAAACGCAGCTCACGCCGCAGCTCATCTGTACTGTAAACCAGTCCTACGACACCCTTTGTGTTAAACCCACACTGTGTCCTTTATTTTTGATCCTTGTTTAAAAACGCATCTCTTGTTATTTCGTTATATTCGCTGATATTGCCGGTCAGTTTGAAGCTCTCATACAACTGCCTCACAGTGTTACACTGTTAAAACCACCTAAATGCCCCATTTTCCTGCATGCTGCCCCCCTAAGACCCCCCCCTCTCTTCTAACACAAACACACCCATTCTGATTTAGCCCAGCAACCACACTCACTGTCTCTCAGTTTTAAACCATCAACACATTCGCTTCCTGTCGAATTTTAGAGCTCATGGTATCTGGAGACACAAACAAACAAACAAAAAATGAACGTTGAATAAACGTTCTGGTGAAGGATCTCATAAAGTGGCAACTGGTTGACCAGGAATTATTTTTTCATTCAACGCCTCAGCGACTCTTGAAACATGGCGGTCGAGCCTGGATGCCACAATAAAACAAATTCTGATGTTTTTAAAGGATTTTCAAGGGCAATTTGTTGCAGCTTTAATAATTCAGCTTCTAAATTTCTATCTTTCTTTCTTTTTCCATTTTGAAGTGTTTTTTAAAGAAATATCAGGATTAGTTCATTTTAAAGAGGTGTCTAAAATGTCCTTGGACATTAAAAAAAATTAAAAGGGGAAAGAAAATAATAAAAACTGTCCTTTTTAAATCAGGTTTGATCTAAGAGATCAACACCAATGTGTCTGTAATAATAACGCATTTGGTGATAACTGATATATTTATGCAGGTATTTTTAATTATTAAAGATAAAATAGCAACAACAGATTCAAGTTCATTATAAAACTGACGATTTAATGTTAATGTAAAAATGAATTCAGTCTCGTACATTAACTGCATATCTTTCAAACACACAGAGCATTTGGGTAAAATCGCATTTGTGGAAATGACCCCTCGGTGTTTTCCCACAATGCATCACGTATTGCAACCATTATAATCTATTTAAATGCACATCTAATTCATTGCAAATGCAGGTATTAGTTGCTGCTAGACTGCATACAAATATAAAACGCTTACCATTCAAAATGCACTGGAAAAAGATGATGGCCAATATCCACATGCCCCGGACCTTTTAGTCTCCAAACTAAGGTTTTTCTTTGACCACTGCGCACTTTTCCTCCGTCAAATTGTGGATGTGGATGTATTAATAATCTTTGTTAGTTCCAGTAAAAAGATGCATGTAAACCGACGCGCTCTCCCTCAGGTCCTCGATCAAACGCGCGCACGCACGATCGCTCGCACGCGCGGCACAGGCGTGCGCTCCCGGCGAACCGTCTCGGTTAAACGCGATCCGGGATCCAGCTGTGGCGGCGGACAGGTGCGATGCCGCGTCAGAGCGCGTGCGTACACAGGTGTAATGTCACCCAAAACCACCGGCACCAAAACCCAATGAACGCTTTAAACGCGTAAAAGTGAAGCATCCAGGCGACAAATCGTTACAAACTTTACGGAAACAATAAACAAAATCATAAAAAAGAACGAAAAAGAAAGAAAAGAAAAAGCCCTGAATTTCCAGCTCTTAGATGTGAGACTGTTAGCTGAACTCAGAGCGAAATCCCTCATCACCGCCCGGCACCGTCCAGCAGTCAGCAAGCACGCGCATCTTCCCCTGCTGCACTGGTGACCAGCATCAGCACCACAGCATCACAGCCCCTCTCTCTCTCTCTCTCTCTATTCTGCCTCTGTCTCTCCCCTCCGCAGCCTTAAAGGTGCAGGGCTGCTTGCTCTTAAACATGGTCCATGTTCATAAGAAACAACCTTAGATTAGATTTGACTAGACCTGACCTGATAACAACACAAGAAACAAACATATTTAAAGCATTTTAATACAACATGTTGCACTGTTAAATAAAATAAGTATTTTTGTTTGATTATTTAATATATGTTATAAAATACTGTGTGTATGTGTGTATGAATAACTATATAGAATATTGTTTGCTTAGTGGCTGTGACCGGCCAATCAAAATTGGGTATTTCAGACAGCCACACAGTAAAAACAACAGTATATTTACAGTATTGGTGTATTACATCTGCGCTGTGATTTGTAGACAAACCGGCCCTGTCTTGTCTGTTTGCTCAGATTCAGCACAGATCTGTGATTGCTGCAGAATATAACAGAAGCTGTCACTCATCACATCATTACAGGCACCCACCGGGACACGACTAACCCTCTGCAGCAGATCTGCTTCTTCCTCAGCCCTGATGCATTTAAAATGCATTTTCAACAAGGCAGATGCAACTTACTAGAAAGTGTCTGCGGTCACGATTATCTCAACAAGCAGCACCAGTTGTGATGATTTTTGCAGCACTGGTACTGTTTCCTGTGTGCTGTGGTTTTCTGTCAGTTGTAAGGTTAGCTGTCTTCACAAGGGCTGCAAGTCATTTAAAACACACACACACACACTCCACCACGCACAACCTCTGCACCATTTATTGAATTACATAGCTCTCTTCCCAGGATTCCCTGCCAAAGCTGATATTCCTTACAAGAAACAAACCTCTGTCATTTCTGTGTCCTGTTTTTCCTTTCAAGTCATATTTATGTCACTTAGCTGTTTATTTTAATCATCAATAACCACAGAGTCTGTGTTTGTAAACCTGTGCTCTCTGGTTGTGCATGTGCTGGTTTACTGCATGTTGTACTTGTTTTTGTTATTTAATGGAAATGTTACGGTAACGTTTCGACAACCTAAAACTGTTAGCATGTGCAGCGGGCTCAGAAAGCATGTTGTGTCTATGGAAAGGCGTCGCCTGTGGAAACGTCTCATGTGATTTGAGCTTTCATGGTGACTCCAGCCTGGAGGATATATGTATGAAAACCTGAGGGAGAGGATAAAACAGAGTTAATTATGAGCAGCGCAGATGAGAACACAGAGGATTCAGGCTGATGGTTGTATGTGTGGATTTAAATGTTCTAGAAACATTTATTTATATTAACATTATTGTTGTTATATGGCTGTTTTTCAATTCTTTTACATTTTTAAACCTTTCCACTCACAACATAAAAACATTTTTGAAATATATTTAACATTTAAAAAATGTTTCACTAACATTGCTGCAAGAACATCAACCTTAAAAGAACTGCTAGAGAACGTTAGCTAACTTTCTAAGAACGTTCCCTGACAGCATAAGTGATGAAAACTCTATTATTGCTCTTTTTATTTTGCAACACTCAACGCTAATGAATAAATAACATGATTTGATATCGTTTGAATATTACAGCCTGTTTTTCTGTGTGGCAGGAAAACCCTTTTCAGTTCAAAATATTTGATTCAATAAATGTCCCCATAAATTTGTATTTTCAGCATCTTTCGCTCTTTTTTTGTCGACGTGGTTGATATCTGTTACAGTTATGAATAGTCACCGTATCTCGCCAGTCCCTGGAGCTCCGGTTATATTCCACCCTAACAAGCATTTTTCTGCTGTGGAATCAACACAGCTATCCTGGAGAATCCCTTACAAAAGCACACATGCTCCAACTCCCCCCAGACTCCCATATTTCATCTGTAACGCATTAAAATAAACGAATCCTGCTGGATGTCCAGGAATCATGGATCTTTCTCAGAATGTTCAGTGAATGTTATCTGTGGCAACAGAGAGAGATTAAGAGAGAGACAAAAACCTTCATTTTTTACAGTGTAACGTCTCGTACGGATGCTATGAGACATTTTCATGTAGCTAAACCCAATTAAATATAAACAGAAACTGCAGCTTTTTGTGGTTAAACGTAATACATTTTATTGTGCTGAATTCTCCTAATTAAAACTATTTATGATTTTAGCTAAAATAGGTTCAGTTTCAATGCAGTATTTTTACAACAACAAGAAAACAAGTTTTGTATATTATTTTATAATATTATCTATACTAGTACAATGTCAACAATGTCATTTTCTTTGAATCTGAAGTTCCAAAAAGCAATAAATTACAATTAATACAGTAACATAAAAACCTGCCCAGGAATATAAATCTATCAAACATTGATGCAATAAAATGCTTCTCAGATTAATTCTCATAATCCTGTATTTATATGTATTTATTCACTCAGACATTAAACCTTTAGTGGCACAATGTGTCAGAGAAGATCTGAGAAATGAGAAATCTGAGAAATGTCTCACAATCTATTTAACCTGCTTTTCTGACCTTAACAGAACATCTCTGATCTCTGTTTAAATGAATGAATACCAGTAGTTCTGCGATGCTGAACTCCTTTAATAAGGACATTTTCGTGAGTCACTATGAGTTCAATGAAACAGTGAGTCTGTCTCACACAGGAGCATAAGTGCTTGATTGGGCCGAACAAACTTAATGACCTGCTGTTGAGAATCCATGTATTGATCTCATATATTGAATACTGCAAATCTTCATTCACAACGTAGCACATTTACAGCCGTTTTCATCTTACAAAATCCCTCCTGAGCCCTGCTTGTAAAAACATGCAAAGAACTGAGGCTTGACCTTTTGTCTACTGTAATAAACAAAATTAAATATTTTTGGTGCATTTTATGCAAGATTATACATAGAAATATTGACCTGTTTTATCTCTGATGGTGACACTGTATCCCCGCCCCGCCTCATTGGCCGCTGACCGCCACCTGCCTGCTGCTCTCCTATTGGCTGATCACAGGAGCCACGCCCAGCAGGACTCTTCAGACGCAATGCAATAAAACGCATCACTGTAGGAGAGAGAGAAAGAGAGAGAGAGGGAGAGACAACATTAAACCACATACAACATAGAAACAGAAACATTAAAAATAGGAACAGAAATTAGATGGAAAATTGGCATCCCAGGAATTTTAGAATTTCATCCCTGTTTTTATTAACTGATGAACAGATATTTAGTTGAAGAAACAACCACTTGTTTTACTTAAACAATTTTTATGCTACATTTAAAATGCATTTTACAAGTAAAACTGCCTAAAGGTAAAGAAACAACCATAAATAACATATGTGTATATAACATATTTATATCCAGCACAATTCCCTGGATTTAGTATATGTGTGTGTGTGTATATGTATATACATACGTGTGTGTGTGTGTGTGCGTGCATGTATATGCACGCACACACACACACGTATGTATATACATATACATACACACACACAGAGAGAGAGAGAGAGAGAGATGCAGAGCTCACAGGCAGCCGCTGCACTGTAATCAAAAGCTGATTGTTCCTCTCACTGTAAAACACATCTGAGGTAAGTTCTGACAAACCCTCTGACACAGGCCTGCAGTGTTGCTTAGTAACCAAAGCACATGTCGGACCTCATATGTGTGGTCATAAAAATGCATGAAGTTGTTTCATTTATTTATTTATTTATCTGTCTGTTTTGTTCTCTGATTTCTTTCCTATTGTTCTTAGGCTTTCATAGACTACAGAACATATTTTTCATTTTGGATATTAAAGGTTCCTTATGGAACACTTTAGAACCTATTAGCAACCTTTAATATTTCTAAGACTGATTTATATGATACGCTGCACTGTTCTGTTGGATCCGAACAGGGAAGAACAAAGTCCAGTTAGTCTGAAGAACCTAGTCTGAAGAAGTGGGCAGCAGCTGATCAGAACAGCAGGACCGTCCCACAGGACGCACAGATGTTGGGATGGCTGTCTGCAGCTGCTGGCCTGATACGCACGGCAGAACCTGTAACCGTCTGACAGAGACACGGCAGGTTGGCACAGATGGTGTGAGGTGGAGGTGGGCAGTGGAAGAGCAGGTACCAGAATCTCCCCCATCTGGACCCGTCCAGACCCGTACCAGCGTTTACACTAAAGCCCTGTCAACATGACAGACAGAAGAAAGAGAGACACGTTTAATACATACAGATGTTACACGCACCACTGAGAGCATTAGAAGTCTCTGTCGTGTGCTTGAGAGGAAATAATATGGTCACGTTGTAATTACCATGAACACAATAATATGCTCTACAGTTGTGCCTGTGCTGTTTGCTAGTTTAAAGAAACAGTGCATTTGAAAATGATTAGCATTCCCATCATTTTATGACTGTTCTGTGGAAAGAAAAAGTTAATATTCAAGCCCCCCTCAGCTAAAAGCGAACGTTCTCAGAACGTTTTCTAAAAGTTAGCAGAACATTAAGCAGTACAAGCTTGGAGCTCAATGTAAGCATGCTGCAGAAATTTCATTCACATTCATGCGATCGGGTTCAGCGAGCTGTTAAATTGGGTGTTGTAGCATTAGAAAAAATGAAACAATTGCTTCACGGCATAACAAAATAAAACCATAATTGTGTTATTCTACAACGGTGTCCGATGATTTGACTCATTATCACATTAAACATTAAATTAAAGCTCACAAGTCAGTATGTCCTTCTGGTTGTTATAGCGACTGGAGTTTAGAGAAGATGGAAACTTCAGTTTCTGTCAGAGAAGATGTCAATCACTCCTGCTGTAGACCATCTTTACTGAAGCTGCAGGGCTGCTGTGTGACCTAAATACAAAAACTGTCATCGACTGACCAACACAGGCTGCAGAGAATCACAGAGAATCACAGACAATCTCTCCACACACTCACAGCACCTACATTCACTTGCATATTAATGAAGTGAAATATGATGTTGTTTTCATGTGAAAATAGATGAAAACATGTAAAGAAAGCTTAAGGATTTTTATGACTTATTTTTATGACTTTAAATCCGATGCAAAAAATGTTTAACAATTAAAATTTAAGCAAATAATGCCGAGTTTGAACTGGCTTTAAAAATCTCTGAATATTTATGATTGCGTTGATGAAACTGCAGTCACGAAATATTACATCAGTTATTCATTTTTTTGTTTATTATTACGTTTGTATTGGGTTTAAAGTTTGTATATGTTGTTAAAAAATAAGATAAGGGGAAACCTTTGAGGTTGTCAGTGGTTTGATGTCCCCCTTGTGTTTGTAACTTAACTTACAGTCAATTAAAAATCAGTTAAAAGTATTTCATATTTTCTGTATTTTCTAAATACAGACATGATTAAATAGATCCTCCAATAAGACACATATTTGCTGGGATGCTACTTGGATGCTAGTTGTTATTAGCTGATGCTACAAGCTGCAGAGACTTGAAATCAGTCCAGTCACACACAACACAGGGAATCTATGAACACTGATGTATGACATTGACCTCGAGAGAAAGAGAGAGAGAGAGAGAGAGACATAACTGCCCAGTAACAAGCTCTTCCCCCCCCATTGGCTACACACACAAGTGTATTTGATCAGGTCCCTCACACTAAACGATACGTCCTGTGTGATCAGCAGACTCATGAAGACGTATGTGAGAACTGGAGCTGACAGACGCATGAGACATGACCTCTGCATCTGCCCTCTCTGGGGTACACCTGACCCTGATAACACCTGGAGAAGTTAAAGGAGCGGTACACCCTAAAATTAACTTCTGCAATCGGCCTCAGCGACAAAAAACATTGATAACTACACAAAATTACTACATATATATATTATTACATTGCTGTTCCTTACAGAATATTATGGTATGGCTTCGTTAAATCTTCTGGATGTCTCATATGAGCCACTTTAATACGCATGTGATTATATTCCAGTCCCAATTCACTTACATTATATGCAATAAACGTTGAGGAGTTTGCAAAATGTTTCACACAGCAGTCATGGGTTTGGACACTGTATAATAATAATTTCCAAACTCAAAATCATGATCATATTTTCATACCCAAACTGGACCCCAGAAAATCTCTAAGTCTCCTTTTTGAGGTTTATGGGCCGCTCGGTGTAGTTTTTGCCCAGGCGTAAAGTCACACGAACCGGGTTTGTTTGGCAACACCCGGCCGGTTCCCTGCCAGCGCGTTGCTCTCCAAAATAAAGCCGAAGATGAAACTGGTTCCAGGGCTGCTGCTCAATGGTTCAGCCCTTATGCTGAACCCCTCGAGCGTTCATTCAAATGCGTCTGTAATTGGTACATCTGTTAACCCTCTGAAGGACTGTCAGCCTGGTGTCACACAGCTGCTAATGGGCACAAACTGGCAGCAGGTGCCGATCTTCTCCAGCGAGCATCTGCCGATCGCAGCCGCAAATTCAATGAGCGGTGATTAAACGCAACGGAGTGCTTTAAATACTGCCATAACATCTCATAATGGTGATTAAATCTGAGGAACTGTGATGAGCAGCCAAGAAAAACATGCGTTCAATAAAGCCACAGGGTGCGTTTCTATCCAAAAGGTTATAACAAGGTTTTTATTCTGTTCTTTGGGTCACACAGCTGTAAATCTTTAGTGTTTAATTATAAACATCATTCATAAAATCTGGTAGTCCATCTATAAAATCCTTTAAAATTATGAATTCTTTACAGTCCATATATTACATTTTAACATATTGTGTTGTGAATCACATCCATATTTACATTTTAAATGTGAAATTCAACATTTTAAAATGTCCACGTATAATAAAAAAGACTGGCGATTTAGTCTTTAAAAAAGCACAAGAAAGTCACAATAAATGTTCCAAAACGCGTTGGTGGTTTGATCAGTCGCTCTCATGAAACCTTTTTTCAAACCCTAATATTTCTGAAAAAAGAGACAGAGACTCTTTTTTTCTGCCATATATAACTGAACATATTTTTAGTGTCACTGTTTAGATTTGTATTTGAAATCTTACCCGCATTTGTTCATAAATCCAGTCAAGAAAGTGGGACACATTTCCATAGACTCCAGGCTTGTTTCTGAGAGCACATCCGTCACCCCAGCTAGTGTCTCCAACCAGCCACCACAGAGATTTCTCCTTTGTGACCAGGGGCCCTCCGCTGTCCCCCTGCGTACAGTTATTTCATTTAGCCTTCAGAAAATACGTTCCAGTCATTTACTCTTTTAATCCCCTGAGCGTCTTCTAATTGTTAGTCTGAAGAGTGTTTCTAACCTGACAGGAATCCACTCCACCCTCCAGTTTGCCAGCACAGATCATAGTCTCTGTGATAAGACCATTGTACACTGGCCTAAGGTTACACAACGCTCTGTCTATCAGCTGAATGTTGGCTTCTTGCAGGGTCTCTGAGGCAAATCCTTCAGGAAAACAATTAAGTTTATTATCATGCGTCAAGTTGTTTCCTAAAAACAATTCCTCAGCTTTGAATTCACAAATATTAAGTCTAATGTTTCTATGGTAAGAGTTTAGATCTGGTTTAGACCAGGATTTTAGACCAAAAAGACAAACCCCCATTGGTCAGTGCTCCCCATCCGGTGATAGAACAGTTTCGTGGAGCAGAAAAATACATGCCGTAATTGGGCAAACACACCGGCCTCACACTCCCTGAAACAAACAGTGATAAATAGTTAAAAAAAGAAAATAGAAAAATATTTATGAGATCATATGACTAGTTAAAAACTTCTCACTTTGTCTTAGTTTCCCCCCATTAACTCTCACTTTACACCGTGAAATCAATTCATTATGACTTAAGTGCAAAAACGCATTTTTACAATAATATCATTAAACTAAACACTTTGCACGATCCCACAGTAACACCACTAGGTTCTTTTCATTCAAAAATGTGTCTTTAAATTTAAAAACCAAATCTCAATCACTCAGACCAAACATCTCAGAAAAACGAGAAGTCTTACATGTCATCGGAAGAGGATAGTTCAGCTTCATCAGGGCGACATCGTTTTCATTGGTTTGTGTGTTAAACTTGTGCTTGACGATTTTCGCCACCGAATTCCCTTTTGCATAACGCATCTCGGTTTGGGTCAGGTATCCGGCGTACACACTCCACAGCGACGGGTTCGAAAATCTACACAGGGCAAGTTTATCATCTCATTAAGTCAAGTTCATCATAATGTCATTAAAGGAGACGGAGTGATTGAGAGCACTTACTCCTCAACGCAATGAGCTGCAGTCAGGATCCAATGAGGAGTTATAATCGACCCTCCACACACGTGTTTCCTGTATATTTGCAGGCTGACTTGCCATGGCCACAACCCCCTAGAAGTCACTGTGGCTCCGCCCACAATACGGTTTATAATGGTCTTTCCACATTCTGGGGTTCAGAGGTCATAAATCAGTATTCAAGTTCAGTTACGGTCAACTAACTTTTTGCTAAAGCACTTACCTTCAGTATGAACTACAGTAAAAATAGTTACCTTTAAGTTAAAGGCCCATATTTTGTACTATTTTACCATAAGTTTATAAATAAAACACACTTTCAGAAATGTTATTTATCTAATACAAACAGAACTGGAATCTACATTTAAACAAACAGCACCAAACTAAAACAAGCAAAAAAAACGACACCAATAAGGAACTAAGCATTAATTTCTTAACAATATAAACTTATGTTATGCTTTATTACAATTCCTCTCTGTTTGATAAACAGGAAACACAAAACTTACCAATACATTTCAGTGACACTACATTGTTAGACCGGCAGTCCGAACTAGAAAAACATCAGAGAACTTATACATGAATACATGGATTGAACAAATAATAACAGTAAGACATTTAGCACACTGTATTTGTTTTGGATAAAAACATTGGACAAATGCCAACTGTAATGTAATGCATTGCTGAAATTCCACATATACAAAATTAACTTACCTTTTGGTGAGAAACCTTTGTGTGTTTGTATTCAGATCAGACATGTTTAAAGCATCTGTCCTCACTACCATGTAGTCTAAAGATGTTCTGGAAGAAACCTTCTCATAACCTACATAAGTATTTCTGAGACACACACACACACACACACACACACACACACACACACACACACACACACAGCACAATTTTTAAACCTCACAGACAAGATTCCCAAGTGAAAAATGAGGTAATTTTTAAAATCTATACTGATGTTTACATTTCCAAGAACAATTACAGTAAGTGTTTTATACTGTACGTCAAACTCTTTTAAAAACAAACTGGGACTCAGGTCTAGTTAAAAATGTTACCTGCTGTACCCAATCTCTTCACATGCTTGTTTTCCGAGATCATTATTCCATCCATCCGAACACACGAATTCCCATCTCTTGTTCTCATCAGAATAGGCCTGTAGAAGGAAATTAGATCCATACAGACGAACTACAAAAGAAAAAATGACAGATAAAAGTCAGTTATTACAGACAATACACTGTTTAGCAGGTAGTGACTTGCTTTATAAAAGTGTATGCGATTCTTACAGCGTTGAATCTTATGTTTTCCTGGTGAACCTGTGGCGTCAACTGTAAACACACACACAGAACATTAACAGACAAACAAACAATGAGCTCAATATACAGGAAAGTTCAACTCCAGTCCTATGGGGATGCAGTTTAGGTCCACAGTGTAATCCCAATACTGACCAAACACACCTGAACAAGCTGCTTAAATTAGTTTACAGTACATTTTTTTGTCTTTTTTTAAACAGTGTTTTAGTTAGTAAGTAAATTAAACTATGTAGGACTAGTGACCCCACAGAACATGCTATGACATCCAATGTCTGGGTTTCTTACCAAAATACAAAATAAATACCACTAAGACCAGGTGGGCGATGGCTACGACCAAAACACACGGCCATACTTGTCTCCTGCGACCTACCAAAGGGTTAAAGTGTTACCTCACAAATTCTGAAACTCAAAATGAAAACAGCGTTGGAAGTAAAAAGATCCACCTTTGTGAACAGGTGCAGGTGACTGAGGGAGGCCCGGTGGGGTGGTTTGGTGGGTATTAACAGGGGCTGTTTGAGGCAAGTGCCCATACAGGTTCTGGGCGGGTGAATATTGGTCTGAAGGGTATGAGGGGAGGGTGCTCTGGTACGGAGGTGGTGGGTTTTGGGGTCCAGAGTACCGCGGTAAAGCAGAGTTCGTCTCAGGTAAAGGTGTGTACGGAGGGGGGTGCTGTTCATCTGGGGGGAACCTGTCGTTCACATGAGATGCATTTTCATAGATCTGAAAGAAATTGACATGATGTTAGATGTTTAACTGCTGTAAGAACTACAAACGCTGCACCATCTACGGCACCCAAATACACAAACTTCTTTACCCTCAACAGTAAAACAAACTGGTTAACATTAACTACGGTTAACTTAAAGCATGTTTTTGATGACGGTTGATGAACTATAAAGAGAAACATTACTTTTCTTTGAAATAACATGTACTGATGACATGTAAATGACTCGGATCAAATCACATGGTTATAAACTAATAAATGTTTTACGATCAGACTGGTAGACCTTAATTTGGTTAAAGCAAGCAGATCATGTTTTACCAGTAATAACCAGCAATGATCCCAAAACCAGTTTGATCAATTTCCAACATTCAACAAAATTCCAACTTGGAAATGTGTTGTAATAATAAAAAAAAATTGTTAAAAATTAACTTGCACAAACACTGTAGAGGCGTATAAGGTTGTGGCATTACATAAAAGCTTTAATCAAATTTTAATTTGCATAGTTTTTCCTACAATGAAATGTTTCTCATGTATACAAATCTAGCATTTCAATTTCTATTCTAAAAATCAGATGACATGGTGAATCTTTAAGAAAGCTTTTTGATAATCACCAGACTGGTTAATGCTTACTATAAATACAACTTATCGAGTTAAGACTAATTCTGTTCGTTTCTCGACTGACAGAAACCATCACAAACTCATTTATAACGTAAACATCTATTTAAGTTGTTACTGACAGATTCACATAAAAAACTTGATGATGTCATTACCTTGTTGTTATTCATCTTTCCTCCTTTTGGTGTCTTGTTGGGATTATTAAACTACATCCAACATGTCCATGAAGCTCAAACCAAGTTCTGCAGGTTGAACATTAAGCAAAAAACATGTTATACATCACATTCATTCTACAACATTATAACAGACATTGTGCTCTATTGAAACTTACAGAAGTTTGTCCAGTTGTTTGAGTAGAAACAGACTGATCGCTCTCCGCAGGTGTAATGAACAGCCACACCGCTGAAACGTCACTATGAGGTCACAGATATGCAAATGTACCATAACCCAGTGGTATGCATACAGAGTGTTGTGTGTGTGTTGGGGGGGCACAAATGTGTATAGTGATAAGTGTATAGCAACTTAAACATGGTTAATGAAGATACTTCCTGTTAAAGTACATTTTTATCTTTTAATTTTTTAACAGCTTCAAAACGTATTGAAATGTACCGGTTTAACAACACAACAAGCGACACAACAACTGGACAAAATAACTGAAACTAAGCTAAATTATTCTGCACAGATTTTTTATCTTAAGCTTCAGAATCGAGACAGTCATGACATGAAAATATTCAAACTTCAATGTTTTTAACAGTGATGTCAATAAAAACGATACAAAAAAAAGTAGAGCAGGTGATTTCTCAAAATCAGGTGATTTTTCAGACGCTATAAAATCTTTATAATCTTCGGGGGATGAAGGTTTATTGGTTATAGTCTGTTTACACCTGTTCAGTTTTCCAAAAAGCCGTTTATAGCCTATAAATCCTCAAATTCAGAACAAGCAAACGTCTCTAAAGCAGTAACCGAGTCATTACACTCAAAAAACCCTGTTAATATTTCACTTGCGTGTCTAAAGCTGAGATGTTGAAATATTATTTTTCAATGACATGCAAGGAACTGAAAATAAACTGTTTAAACAGTTTGTCCTCATGGTTTTGCTTGTGGATTATTTACAGCTATAATATTGTCTACACTGGCTCCATCTAGTGTTCCTTCAAAGAGTTTTCAGTTCAATCACATTAAAAAAACAAATATATTAACTTTTATAAATCACGGTTTCAATATAAGTATTGGAGTTTGGTTGCAGGTACTGTGGACAGACTTCCTCTGTAAGACCCCATGGGGGGTCTGACGATGACTTCCTGTCCAAAGAGGAAGACAAGTAATTCAATGCACACTTAACATAATTTTGGATACAGCCACTAATAAATGTTTTTAACTCACATTTAGAGGTGATCGTGTGGTGTAGGTCCCGCTCAGATATTTTGGTGTCTGCAAGGCAAACATTGGTTGAATATTTGGATGACATAAGCGTCTTATATTCTGAATAGCATTCAATACAACTCAAAAGTTAAAGCGATGTGTGCAATGATAAACATTGCAAGAGGCCTGCAAACTAATCTGATTTAACTCTCGTTTTTAAGCATAAAGTTTAATAATCGATGTCGTTTTGTTTTCCTTAAACTCACCTGGTAGCTGCACAGGTGCGTGCGCGTGCGCAGAGGGCACGTGATGACGTCACCGCGAGGGTAAACTTCACCTTCGACCTTCAGAGCGAACGGAGCGCGTCAGTAAATCAGCCAATCACAGCGAGAGGCGTGTCTGCGTCACACGGTGCCGTCTCTAAGCCTTCTGGGTAATGTTGTTTTTGGCAAGTTAGTGGAAAAAAGTCAAAGTTGGACTGTGTAAAGATAGGACTGTTTTTAAGATTGTTTTTGTAACAACCCTTTAAACACTCTTACAAAAACAAAATCAGTGTTTTGGTTGTTTTTAAAGGTTTTCACACATGGGCTAAAAAAGTGAAGATATATTATTAAATAAAATATTTAATACAAGTAACTGTTGTCACATGAATTGGTGTCTCATCATGGACTCACAGCCAGCAGCAGAGTAATTACAAGACTTGCGTAACACTTAAAACGTCTCCAGAGAACATTGTGTTTAAGTCTTGTTTTTTTTTCCTAAATCAAAAGCTAAAACACACGTCACCCCGAGGCTGTTTGAGAGAGAAACTCTGTCACACACTCCAGGTTATCCCAAGAGTTTCAACATGTCACAACAAACATAACAAAGAGCGTTTTTTACAGTGGTGTGGATATGCTAAGACATGCACTGAGATTTCACAGAAACCCAAACAAAACTTTTACAACTGTAAGATAAAACGTAACAGGGATCTTATCCAAAACAACTTTTCTCTCTTGTAGTATGTGAGAATCAAACTAGATTTTAGAATAATTCAGATATGATGAACCACAATATTACACTTTATTTTAAACAATAATGACACTAATGTGTTTGGATCTTAAAGTTTTATACAGCTGATTTTGTATTTTGATATTACTTTTGAAATGACATTGTATATAATCTGTGAAAAGGTTGCATATAAAGAAATAAAGATTGTATGTGTAGAAATGTATTTCCATATCAAAATTAATAAATTATTTAAAAATGAAATATGATCACATGTCCTTGAGTTATTAAAAATACAGTTTATTAGCAAAACCCACAATTGTCATTTATAATGTTGTTAACATTTACAATGTTTACCGTGTAATAAAAGTGGAAATAAACACAGGTTAAAAAAAGGTTAGAAATCATAACTATATGCTACAGGTTTAAAATACTCCAAAAAATACTTCAATTTGAAAACTTTAACGTTTCATTAATGTTTGGAAACTAGCCTAGCATGGCAGGAACTGATTAATTTGCAGCACACGGAGGAGTCGTTTCTTAATGCTGAACTCAAAAACTTTTGTCCCGCTGAACAGATACATATTGCCTGAAAAAAGACACAAAATTATAAAATGTCATTTTAAAAACGTAGTTTTTTAAAACTGACAGACCTGTAACATTAGGGGTTAAAATTTACCGTTCATCTGATGGGCTGCAGTAACTTTTCCGTTCATTCCTGGAAATTCACGCCCCACTTGTTTTGGATATCCTGAGTCCAAACGGTTTCTTCTCTCATCAAAGCTGTGAGAACAAAGCAGTTATAATATTCTGATGTTTTTTAGAGCAGACAGCAAAACTCTGTGTGATTTCATTATTTTATTCTCCTTTCAAGAGGTCAGCCGTTAAAAGTGATTTCAGACCTCAAAAAAGATCTCGTCAGATTCTTCCAAGACTCTAATAATCTAATCTGTATGATCCATATTAATGTTTATAACTGTAACTGTTTGACGGTATCTATTTTCACATCTCCATTTTTTACAGGTTTTTACTCTACTAAAAAAGTGGAGACATCAACCGATCAACCTCTGAACGATACATTTTTGTCTTGTTGCTATACACAGCGCTTGACTCACCTGTAGTAACTCTTGTCAGTGAACAGCAATGTTTTTCCAGAGAATCGGTTGTAGACAGCAGCGCTAATTGTTCTCACAGATGAGGGCAGACCCAGATCACTGAGAGGTCTGGGAGATCCCCTCTCAACACTGTTTCCAGTAAGCGTCCAGAATTTTGTTCCTGCAAACAAAAACATCCAAACGTCCATCATAAGACATTTCAGTAGGCATAGAAACAAAGATTGTTCCTAGCTAATATTTTCACACAAAAACTTCTCCCAAAGTCACCAGAACACGTCGCAGTAGCGTTAGTAAAACCTTTTGGTAGAACATTATTAGAATGTTTATTATTTCAGTACATACCTTTGAAGAAAATAACGTTGTTATGTACTGGGCACTCGTAAGCTGCATCTATATTATTTGGGACTGTGGGCCAGAGCCTTTCGATTTGATGTTTCTCCACACCCCTGTTTTGAGAACTACGCCAGACGTAACTGCACCAAGAGATCAAAAATGTCACTCCATGTTTGTGTGTTTGTTAATTTAAGGTTTTCATACATCCTATAAATGCCAACTATAGTTTTAATTATCTGCAAATTACCTGTCCTTGAAGAACAATGTTTCTCCTCTCAAAGTTGTTACTGCATCAAGGAACAGGTTAGAATCACAGAAGTCAGGAGATGTTGGTGGTTTCGGATCAGGAATGTCGGGGGTTCTGGTGTTTCGCCCTAATGGAATTGACACATGATAAATGAGTATCCACCAATTTTCGAAGGAAAGATTTCCTTGAATTTTGGAAGATCATACACTTACCATAAATAGACTGAATTCCTTTGACATCATCGTCAGGAAGAGAAAAGCGATCCGCATCGGTAAAGCTGTACGTGGGAAACATAAGAGCTCCGGGAACGTTTGAGTGAGACAGACCCAGAGAGTGACCAAACTCATGGGCGGCCACCAAGAACAGGACAAACCCTGCAGGACCATCAAGTTGGAGAACGTAGATATTCAAGTTCAGACGTTCAGAACTTTGTAGTCCTCATAATCTATGAATATTTAGCAAAACGCACCGTTTCGTGAACGGAAGGTGAAATTTTCGTCGTCGTCAAAATGTGCATCTCCACCAATTCCGGAACCGGGAGCGAACGCATGAGCAAGAGTGTTAGATGGTCCATCAAAAGGATAAGCGTCACCGTGGTCTGCAGGACAGAGTTTTTATGTCCTTCATTACATTTTAAAACAGAATATTGAATATTGTAGTAAGTTACAGACAGAACTTACATCCTGTTCCAAATGAGATCATGATGTCAGCTTCACCGCTGTGGATACGGGTGAATCTCAGGGGAGTGACTTTGGCCCAGACCTGCAGGGCTCTGTGGATGCTGTCGTCCACCTCAGCAACCGACAGATCAGGGGTGTAATTTACAATCCTGAGGAACAAAAGCATCAAAATCTGTATTTGCTTCATCTCTCACTCTTATTGTATTGATACTAAAGTACCTGGTTCTAAACACACCTGTAGGTGAGCTTGTTGGTTTGCCACTTGATCCCTCTTCCAAACGTAGAGTAAGCGGCAACATCAGGAACCGCACAGCGAGGTTTCTTCATCATCTCCATCGTCTCCTCATCCAGCTTTCCGGTGATATTCAGACCAAAGAACTCCTGCATCTCTTTCACCTTCTCATTCATTGGATTTAATCCTTTTCGCCGGAAGGTGGGATTCTCGTCTGTTAGATTGTAGAACCTTTTCAGGTAACCCTAAAGAAGAATTAAAGGGATTATATTCTGCGTCTATAAATGGAAATACACCAAACAAACAGACAATATTATCAAATTCCTTGTCACTACAGTTTAACAGAAAGCGAGCTGTACCTCTGCAACATCATGATTTGTGGCGGCAGGCTCAGGTATCGGCCCTGCATGAACTGCAAGAATCAAACCTGTAATAAAACACAGCTGGCTGGAAATCTTCATGTTGAGATGTTTCTTGAAGGTTCTCGTGTTTGATGTGGGTTCAGCTGGCAGCTTATATACACTGAAGACTGTGAGCTATTGGGCAAGAGGTGATTTCACAGACCACTAAGTTTCTGTGACTAATCCATCAAACCAAACAATTACAGCTTTTTTCCTTCCAGATATAATTATGTCTCTTCCTCATTCTTATTGCCCAGCTAATGGAACGTTCTCAGAACGTTCTTAGATCATTCCCTAAAAAATTCTTAAACAACGTTCTTGCAGGAATGGTAGATATCAAAAACATTACTCTTAGGTAGTTAGTGGAACGTTTGTAAAACATTACAGAAATATTAGAACAATGTTGATGACTGGAAACTAAGGGTAAATGTATAAATGCAGAAGTACTGCTGATTTCTTCACATTATTTACCACAAATGACCCCACCAATAACAGCGACTGTTGTTCCCCTTTTAGAGTGTGAACAGTAGCCTATAGACTGTTCCACATTACTGTAAGAGGAAGCATCACTGACTCTTCATCACTTTGGTTTGTGATGTGTATCAGTCATGTGGGATGTTTCTGCGGGCAAACGTTGGTTTTTATGAGGAACAAAAACACTACAAACATCTACGTTATATTCAAAACCATCATCCTTTCAGAAATATCCTTAAAAGGAAATATGTTTGCTTTAGAATAGAATTGCTTTATCATTCTTGACTGGATATAATAGCTTTTCATCACATTAAATTACACAATGGTTTAACAGATACTCTGTGTTCATATAGTTAAAAAGGCCATAGTTGAATGTAAATGTACCATAGTTTAAACAATTGAAACGTATAAAGTGTTAAATATTTGCAGTTGTTATTCCTCTCCACTATATTGCCATCTCTAGACATACTGACTCTTTGTTTAGGTATTTTGTTAAGCTGTTGTACATTCAGAAACTCATTTCTTACTGTTTAAATGTTAAACAATATTGTCAGAACTGCGGTTTACAGATTGCAGTTGTGTTGTTTTCATCTGGGAACAGAGTTACTACACCTGTCAGTATTGCAGTACAAGTGTAGAAATAAGTTATTTGTAAAGTGTTCAGTGTTGTCAGTCTGTCTGTCACTTCCTCAAAAAATGCCATAAACCAAATGATTTGAGTTTTTGCATTTACTTATTAATAACTATTATCGTCCTTAGTTTTTGCATCCTTAATAAACCAATGGGTGTCTTTATGAACATCATTTAAACGTTATGGTCATTGTATCAGTAACTGGAATAAAGTTTACAGTAAGTTTTTATTACCTTTGTTCACGACTGTCACCCAGTCCTGCAAGTTTTCCAAACAGGCTGTATACGTGCACCCAGCCAAAACGCATCCATTATGAATAACATGCATATTATAAATACATACACTTTTCACTTAAATGACATATTGGTAGACATCGCGTATTATGTCTGATGTGGGACAGAATTGGACAGATGCGTTTGAGTTCATTGCATTTGCCGGCGTTTGCATTGAGTTGTACGGCTGGCCAGAAGGACAAACTTGTTTTTACGCGTTGCATTGCTTGTACGTGAACGTGTAAAGACATTTCAAAGCTGAAACTCCTTTAAAAGTTGCTTGGCTTACTTTTTATAACTTCTTTTTAGTTGTCACAGTTTTAATTCATTGCGCATTTCTAGTATTGATTTATTTTGATGTTTGTTTATGTATGAGGACATATTTTATGTACACGTTATGTTTAAATGTTTCTTGATTTAAAGGGGATTTTCACACAGCCGTCAGCAAAAAATGACGTTTGACAATGACGCGTCTGGTCACCTCTGATGACGTCATCGATGATGTCATCCTTAAAAGAAGTTTTGTCCTTTTCTGGCGGTTTTGTGTTGCGACACGAATATGGAAAATGATTCTCTTATTTAAGCTACTGTAATGTCATAACTTAGATTAAAAATATAAAGTTTACCGTAATAAAAAAGTGTGTCACATTTCATTGTATACCCACCCAAATACACTCACATTTAACCTGTTGATGTCAGTCAGGATTTTAACATAAATCACTAGACAAAATTCATATCATGTTGTTTATTTTGCAATCATATCTTTTAAACCATCAGTTTTTAAACCAGGCACAAGTTTTGTTGTTCTGAAGTACATACAAAACTTTATAAAGGCTACTAAAGGCTACGTTGTAGTTAACTTAATAAACTTAACATGAAGACACAAATAAATTAGCTTAAAAACTCAACTTAGTCTTAAATAGTGACAGGTTGTGATTTTTGTTTAGGCAGGAAAATCATCGCTGGGCTGAGGAAAAACTCAACGTACTAACAGGGCAGAAAATAATTGTTGTTCAGCACACGCAACATCTCTCTGTCATGGACACTGAACTCCAGAACTTTGGATCCACTGAAGATGTAGTTGAAGCCTAAAATGATAATAAAAGAATGTAAATATATGGCTAATGCTTTTATTTTCTCTACAGCTTGTGTTGTTGTTTATAAACACATACCATTGTACTGTAAGGCCGCAGACACCTTCCCGTTTATTCCTGGGAAGACGTCTTGCACCGGTTTGGGATATCCCTTGTCAATTGTCTTTGTTCCCTCATCGTAACTGCACAACATCAAGAGTTTTTTATTACTTGTAGATTCTTGAAAGCGATTATCAGACTGTCTTCATTCATTTGAGAGATTTGTATACCTGTAAATCTTATTGTCAGCAAAAAACAAGATTTTGTAGCTCTGTTCGTCATAAAGAACTGCATCCACTTTCTTCAGTTTTTTTGGCAAACGGAACATGCTGAGGCTCTTGGGATATCCCGGAACCAGGTCGTAGCCATAGAGAGCCCAAACCTTTTGTCCTGGGGTAACACAACATTTCCAAATTATGTCTTTTATTTCCCAAAGAATATGAATTTTGCTTCCTGTATTTTGAAGTATTTTTACCTTTGATGAGATAGACTTTGTCGTCCGCTGGACTCTCGAACGCTGCATCGATGTTATCAGGAATCTCAGGCCAGAAGCTTTTGATGAGCTGTTCTTCTGCGGTGCTGCTCAGAGGATAACTGCGCCAGAAGAAGCTGCAAAAATACAGTTTAGATCCTGAGGTCAGGCTGGCATCAAAAAGCATTTCCCAAGCTAACAATTTTAGGTTGTAAGAACGTTTCCCCAATGTTTCCATTATGTTACAAAAAGTTAAAAATGTTATTTTGACATTTATAGGATTGTTAAAAACGTCAAGCTTTTTGGACGTTGCATTTTCATTATTGTCTGTTTTTAAGAAAGTTCTTTAAACTTTAATTCTGTAATGTTTTTAAAATGTTCTCTGATAGTTGGTCTCTGCTTACCTGCCCTTAAAGAACATTATCTCTCCTCTGAGCATGGTGACAGCATCCAGCTCCAGATTAGGGTCACATCTATCCGGGGTGCTGGGTGGTGTTGGCTGGTCTGGGTTTTCATTAGGGTTTGGACCTGTTTATCAAAGACCTCCACCATTAGCATTTAAAACATTGATTTAATTATTTTTTTTTAATTATATTATAATTTTACCATAGAGAGACTGGATTCCATTAACATCATCTTTAGGGAGGACAAAGTTATTAACATCTCTGTAGACGTAGGTGGGATACATCAGTGCACCTGGATCCCTGGAGTGCTCAAGCCCCAATGCGTGTCCAAACTCGTGGGCAGCCACCAGGAACAAGTTGTACCCTGGAGAGTGAAGATGGCATTTGAGTAAAGTTGGTTTGTTTTGGTTCCATAGAGATGAGATGAAGGTTTTATCTGAAAAACTGATCTCACCAGCAGCAGATCTGTAGGAGAAAGACTCATCATCATCAAAATGGGCATCACCACCAATGCCAGCGAATGGAGGAAAGGCATGAGCTAAGAAGCCATTTGGTCCATCGAAAGGGTAACCATCGCCGTGATCTGAAAACAAGAAGAGCTTTGATTCTTAAGCTTCCTAAAATCTGAGAACTTCATAAAGTGAGTTCTCGTGAGACAATGTTTAGATAAAGACACTGACCTCCAACTGAGAACGAGACCATGATGTCAGCGATGCCGCTGTAGATACGAGTGAACTTCAGAGGAGTGACATCAGACCACACCTTCAGAGCTTTCTGTATGGAATCATCCACCTCGGCTGCAGACATGTCAGGTGTGTAGTTCTCAATTCTATAACAGAGATACATAAATAAATGAATAAACCACTATTTATTATGTTTTGCATGCTGGAACGTGAGTTACCAGCAATGATTAGTAGCTCAAGTTTGTTAATGGTCCACTAGATATACCAACAAAAACCAGCTTGAAACTTCATGCTCATTTGAGTCAGTTTTGTGAGCTTTAATCTTACCTGTAGGTCAGGTCGTGCTTTTTCCACTTGTAGTCGCCTTGGAAAACGGAGTACGCTGCAACATCTGGAACCCCACAGCGTGGCTTCTTCATCATGTTCAGCGTCTCTTTGTCCAGCGTTCCTGTGACCTTCAGTCCAAAAAAGTCCTGCATCTCTTTCAGCCTCAGATTCATTGAACTGGTGCGTTGGGCCAGATCTCCGGAGCTCTGCTTTGGCAGGCCGTACAGCTTGCTGAGATAATTCTGTAAAAAACTCATTAAAGTTAGTTTGCAGCTTGATGAAACGTCTAGTCAAACCAGCTGGTGGCCCAAGTTGGAGAACTTACCTCTGCCATGGATATTTCGTTTTCATCAACAGATGGCGCTATTGGGCTGGAGTTACCAGCCACCACCAACGCGACCAGCACGCACAGCTTGTAGAAGCTCTTCATGTCGATTCTCCTTGAAGAAACTGATGCTGTTTGTGTTGTGATCCCGTCTTAAATACACACCAGAAAGCGATTGAGCAAGAAAATATTGAGTCACCTTCTGCCAAAAAAATCATGGGAATGAACAACAACACAAGTCATCATAATTAAACACAGACAACATGATTTTATCAAGTCAATGTAAAAGAAGATATTTTATACACACTGTCCGGCCTGGTGATTTTCTGAGGATTTTTTTGTAAATATAAAAATTATAAATATAACAATTGTGTTTTATATGTTTTAAACACAATTCTATGTGATTTATATCCATCTCCAGACCACAGGTGCTTAAAACATTCCCAGATGTTCGTAGTAATAGGGAATTATAACCACCAAATTGTTGGAGACTTTCTCATTTCTTATGCATGTTTACTATAAATCTGCATTCAACTTATTGTAGTTACTAGCAGTTACTTTTGTAGACCCATGATAAATTGCACAGAGTTTAAATTATACTGTAGAAATGATATTAATTTACATTGGATTAATATCTGCAGTTCGTGTATTAGGTACAGTTGAGGTTATATTTGTTATCTGGTTTGGGGAAGCCCATTGCACATTCAGATCCTCTTCACTGCAGTGTTGCAATGAGACGTGTTGCGTCTGCAGGTAGATTAGCACAGATCTGTTAGTCATGTGAGCCAGAACAGGCCGGTTTAAAATCTCCTGATTTTTTTCCCCATGTTTTGTTCCTTCAGGTTCTCAATTATTCACAACAATCTAGAATGTCTTTAGTCAATAATACCTGGCAAACAAGTTTAGATTGTAAGAACGTTTCCTAACATTTCCATTAACTATGAAAACATTATATTAATGTTATTGCTTGATTAAGAATGTTACTCAAACATTTTTAATTGTGTAACAATTTTAAAACATTCAACCAACAAGTTAGAGTAACGTTTTTGATATTTATCCAGAACGATATAAAGTTCTACTTATGTAACTACATGTTTTTATAACGTTGAGAGAACATTCTGAGAAAGTTCTCCATTAGCTGGTGAGGTGCTTTGTTATAGCATAATATTTTATGCAATTAAATCTTTGTAAGGTGTGTGTTGTGTCCTTTAATATCATTTGGAGAGGTATTAACTCACATGATATTTGACTTCAGTTCTTCATAAAGATTTTATACAAAATATACTAATTAAATGCAAATGTGTTTCAGGAAGTGGAGTCAGTGTGAATTCTCGCACAGAACTGGATGTCTACACGCACACTTGCATCATCACATGTTGAGATGTGTTGCAGCACCGCTTAGGTAAATTTTGGAAGTGTTTAATCACACGTTTACAGCAATAAAAATCGTGCAACATTAAACCATTAAGCCAGAAAAGCGCAACATCAAATCCGGTGTGACACTGATTGCTGCCATTCTCATGGTTACGCATGTCAAACTAGCACAATAAATAAAGAATAAAATAAAAATTTCAATGCATTAATAAAGCCACTTCTATGCAGCCTACATTGACTGCTGAGTAGGTTTTGGAACAGAGCCAGTGATAGTTAGTTAGTAAATATAGTTAGTTTTGTAGTGACGAATGTAAACTAACTATTATAGAGCCAAAACATTTCTAAAGACCAGAGGATCATATGGATCAAAGTTTTATAAATTAAATTGTACAAATTAGTAAAATAAATCAGTATTTTAAATTCTTATTTTAAACTAACAAGTACAACAAAGTTGGTAAAATCAGTTCTAATGACTGGTACTGTACTATAATGCAACACAATTTTATTGTGACTGTGACATTTCCGGCTTGTTTCACAATTTACAACCACAATTTACAGCCAGCTGAAATGAGTTAGCAAAACATGTTCACATAACTAGCCGCTCCGAGCTTCTGTATATAAACAGATGGGCTGGAATTGTGGAAGTTCCCAGTAATTACCAAAGACTTTCTGCATGTAAAGTTGTGGTTTCTTGAGAAATGTTTTGAAACATCATTCGACATCACATCCAGTCCTTAATCACATTTGCTGAACATTTTAGATCAAGATGAAATTGTATGATGCAATTCTGTTTAAATCAACTGAATTAAACTAAAATGCAACACAATTCAAATATGAAATACATCCTAGTTACTGTATAGCAACATGCAAAAACACACCTTAAGATTCTGATAGATCAGTCTTGCACAAGAATTAGAGATTTCAGAAAATAAAAGATCATGTTTTAAAGAGCGATTTCTGTTTTTAATCTTTAAACAAAATCTTTGAAAACTCCAGGCTGACATCACTGTACATCTATGATGTCACTGTATACCAATCTTAGTTTTAAACAAAGCCAGTGTCTCATTTAGTTTCTGTGGTAACATCCATATAACATTCATAAAACCTTTAGGACAAAACTAAAGCTTTTTCTTTCCTATTTACTGGATTTAATGGATTGTGGAGTATAAACGTATTTGAGCAGACGCAGGTATTTTAAGTACATACAAGTCACCTAAAACGACTCAGTAATTATTTATGAGGCGGTCATCACTTCCTGTTGTTCCTAGCTGTGGATTTTGCTGCACTGAAATCTGTTTGTGCGTAATAAGTGTTATCAGCACGACTGGTGACACATAAACCTCTGCAGCTTGTTGTTTTAGGATGTGAAGTCAGCGAATTTTGCCATTAAAGTGTTGACTGACAGGTTAAGTGTTGTTAAAGCGCTGAGGCATGCCGATACCGGCTCCACTATTCAGACAGAAGTCCTTTCCCAATTTAAAGACCAATGTGTTCTGATTCATTTATTATTTGTAAATCTGTCATTGAGAACATTAGCAGACATTATCAGGCTCAGTTTAGCTGACGTTTGTTACTCAAATAAAGACTGTTTGTTCTACTGAGGGCGTCATGTCGAAAACATTTCCTGTTCTAATGTAGGTAACTGAGATTTTAGAGTAAACCTATTAAACTTAGACTAAAGAGAATATCTGAAGAACGTTTACATTTTTTATGCGGTTTCAAATGTAAAATGTTAATTATACTTGTGTTGTGACATTGACAATCCATGCTGTGTTTTAATATAACATAAGGCCACTTAGTCGTATAGAAGTAGCTTTAAACGCACAGCATGTCACATCAACAGTATGTGTGATGAAGGGTTGATTTTCCCATGTTACTCAGTCAGACGCCCTTCAGGCGATTTAGGATTGAACATCACCAAACCTGAAACCTCTGACGTATGAGAGAATTCCCGCGTTTAACTGAGTCTCTCAGCTTAACCACAGGGGTTTGCACATGACACCTCTCTGACTCAGCTGTAGATGTGCACAGGTGAGTGGTCACAATACTGGCGCCGTCTATGGCTGGAATAATAAACTGCAGCCAGACTTCTGTTTAAAATCTTCAGGCTACACGGCACTTGCTAGCATGGATGGTGTTTTTAGCATCTACTTCTCAACACAGTGTAAAAACTGAGCGCCACGCAATGTTGCTTCTATCAGAAAAGGAGAAATACGGGCCCTTACTGTACCGCTAGTACTGTAACTAAAAATAAAATATAATTTATTGAGCAAATCTGGCTAAATGTTTGTTTACAGATACAAATGAATATTAAAAGAAGAACATAAACACACTAAAGTAATTAAACAGGATTACAAACATTTTATGTTTATGCAACATACATTTTAATCAGTCAAAAAAAAAAATCACAAATTTGTCACAAAACACATAAAACATACATAAAACATTTCAGTCTTGGTTAAGGACAATTGTTAGACAGCCACAATATTCCATGATTATAAACTGATCGCTCAACAATAGAGGTTTAAAACTGTGTGCATGTTATATATATAAGAACTGCATTTAAGCAAAAAAATGCAGTAACAGTGGCAGGAACTTGCTGTTGGTTATTTATCCTCTCAGCAAAAACGTAAATCTGTCCTTTTGAGTTTAATCTGTTATATATAAGATATATAGGATCCTATATACAGTATAACAGATATATAGGATGCCGTATGCCCTTGATATTTGATATTATTGACATCAAGGCAACATGGAATATACTAGTTTATTCTAAGGCACCCTCAGTGGTACAAATCGCAACCAGAACAACCAGAAAAGCAGCACTCATCCGCAACAGAAATTCAAGTCCGATATTGATCTCCACGTTGAATCTGTTCATATTAAACTCCATAACTTGGCACAACACAAAAACAAACAACAAATTAACAATTACACAGGACTTCATTCAAGCTGTCAGCATTACAACACTTTTACATCATTTGACATTATTTTAATAATTATGTTAAGATTTATATTAATTTATGAATTTGCTTTAATCTGAGTGACATTTAAAGTATTTGATTTTCTCGTCACCTGCAGCCCAGTGATAAACATTCAGGATAATCCTTCATAAAATAACACAAATATATTAATGATTTCTTCATTATCAGAACTAGTTAAATTTGACAATAAATCAAAACAATTTAGTTGCATGTGGGTGACTTGAGGGACTCAAAATTACAGAAGAGAAATTTCTCTTTTATTTATTTATTATTAAATGCTGCTTGTTATGTTTATTAGTTACTCCAGCTGTAATTAATGATATTATTGTGTAACTTCACAGGGACACGGTTAATATTTAACACTTTACTGTCTTAAAATCATCAATAATTCATCTCTTAAAATTTCAGTGGGTTCTTTAGAATGGAATGAAGCCACGATTTATTATAGGTCAAATTTAGCATAATTACCAGTCGAGTGCTGATACATTCAGTTACAGTACATAATATAAATACGTGAAACAGGTAACGTATAAATCTTGCATCTGGTCTCTTAATGACATCATTATCGTAACATTTTCCCTCAGATTTACCCGTCCTTGTGTTTGCTTTACTCCAGATAATTACACCCTAAATTGTAGGACAGTTTTTGCAAATGTTGTGCAAATAATCACAAGACCGTCACAATCTTGTAAAACAAACTTACAAACTTTTCTGATCTAAAAAAACTAAAAAACGTTTGTTTCAGCAGCATTCTCATAATGCACTTGGCAACTGAAAGGAAGAGAACAAGGAAACTGGAGAACCAAACCGATAGCCGATATGTCACTTCCTGTTGCCGCTGAAGCCGATTGGCTGGACCTCTGTCCCTTTGAGGTCTCTGATTGGTCCATCTTCCACCTCTCCTGTCTCTTTCAGCTCGTCTTCTGAGACTCGATGTGCAGTATCGGCCAAACGCCACATAAAAACTAAACATTTATAAATCAATGCTTTAGTGTCATTAAAGTGATATATACGAAACAAACACCAAATTCACTCACCTTAACCTTTGGTCTTTGCTTGAGGTAGGTTGATCGAATCTGTAGGCTAAGAAAATAATTGTGAAAAGTTGTTATTAGACTATTAAGTGCATAATATCTCCAAGCGGCTTCTTTTATCAGTTCACGTACCTGAGAAGTATGTGTAAATACGAGCCCAGCCCTGTTAGTATATGCCACCATGCATGGAGCTGTGTAACTGCCCCGACCACCGGGGGCAGTTGTTGCCGTGTGGCTCTAAATTAAACAGAAACAAACAATGGCTACTTATCAATGGTTACTTATTGTTTTTAATTCTGCAACGTTACACTAACTTAAAAGTAACAACATCTAATGTTTAAAAGCTTCCGCTAAAATTACAGCGAGAATGTTTTTTGAAATCTTTTGGAAAATGTTCTGGGAATTTTCCCTGTTAGCTGAGATATATCTACCTCAGAGAGTCGCACAGGATATTATCGATATTCCATAACAGGAATCCCAACAGGAAGACGCTTAAAGATGTAAAGCACAGGCCTCTGAGCCAAGGATAAATCCTACAAGACAAAAAATGCAACTTTATTTAAACTTAACCAAACACAAACTTTGAGCACAGGCCCATTTTCTTACCATGTGGCTATGAAAACAGATCTTATCACCAGGAAAGCAACCAGTACTGCATACATGACCTGAGGGAACAAAAAACTGCTTTAACATGCATTACAGAGAACATAAATGAAGCGATTGTTAATCAAAATATTTTAAGCTGCACATTGAATAAACTGAAGTTTGATAATTTAACTGATTCACCAAAGATGAACAAAACAGACATTTGAGTTTATCTAAAACATTCAACAGAAGATTCTGGTCTCACCTGGTGAAACACTGGCTCCTTCCACAGCAGGTAAATCTACAAAAAACACACTGAACTTATAAAAAGAAAGGATTTTCTGAAAAAAGGACTAATAGAATAATAATAGCCCCATACAAAATAAACTGGATATCTGCAAACAAATTGTTTCTCAAAACTTACCACACTAACCGCAACACTGAAGGCTAGCAGAAGTGATATCGAGACATAATTTACTGCACGTTCTTTTTTGAAGCACTCGTACCTGCAACATTTGCATTCATATCAGTCACAGAATTCAGTAAGAGAAACAAAACATGTTTGTGTAGCACAACATCCCATCTGCAATTGTATTTGATTTATTGATAAAAAATAAACAACAGATCCTTAGTAAACATCTGAACTTCCATGTCTGTCATGTTCAGTGTCTCCTACTCATTAAGCTCAAGGTGAGGGTTCAAAGGTTAAAGGTGAAAGCAGACAGCGTGACCTTTGTGCTCTGGATGAACTTACAGGCAGTAGACAAAGACGCAGCAGCTGTAGATCATCGGAAGCTCATCCAATAGCTAAATGCAAAAAACAATTCAGAGATAGACGGCATCTGTGTCTCACTTCTGTAAATGATTGCTAATGCTTCAGGCATGTGTCAGCAGAGAAGTGGTTTTGCTGAATATGCAAGTGAAAACAGGCTTCTGGTGCGCTTGAGAGAACATGCAAAGTGGACATGGAGATGCTGACAGGAAGTTGAGCTTACCTGCATTTCATACTGTAATGTCATGTGGAAACTCCATGAGCCAATGCCTACAGCTGTGGCAGAACATAAAACAAAGCAAAAGCGAGTTACAGGAGAGGATCTCAATTCTGTTCACATTGGGACTTAGTCATAGTGGTGTGAATTCGGATTCCTTCTTAGGCAAATGTAGGGGGAAGGTTACTGCTTATAATAAACTGAACATCATCAGGTTTTAAGTGTGGCGTATGTGTATAAAATTGTGTATGATGCTTTGAATCCGTTCTTACCTGCAATCCCTAAAAACGACCAAACGTAACGTATTTCCAGTCCGTCTTTACACGTCTGAATGGCTCCATAAATGGGAGGGAGAATCATTATAAGATTACTGACTGTGTTCCCTGGAGGACGAAAACGCCATTAAAACGTAACACAATACATTCTGTCTGACTGATTCACAGATGCATGCTTATGTGTAAAAGTTATCCAAACTAGAGTCATTGCTCTCATAGACATCATCTGTCAGACTGTTATTGTATTGCGTTCATTGTCTGTTTCTCTGTGTTAGATTTGACTAGAATTAATACATTTTACTGTTAAACCTTTGGACACAAACACCTTTGACACAGGAAACTGGGTGGAGATAATCTGATAATAACACACTAATTCATTTATTGCCACTAGTGTAAACAGTGTAACGTTTACAGTATTTTAAGGTTTTGTATAAAATGAGTATTTTAATGCACTGATTTGACTGTTATTTCATGCATACGACCACGATAAGCTGAAAGATGCAGGAAAACTGAGACCACGTTATTCGTGAAAGTAAATATTAATGTTTGCATACTGTCTATCACACCATCACTTTCATTCGTGTCTTTCCTGTAAATTCAGCGATTTATATTTGTGCGATTTATGTTTACGATGTAATTATTACGATATTTACATAAACAAACACCGTCCGCTGGCCTCTCCCGGTTTAACGTTGTTAAACCTACTACGAGAATGGGTTACGCTGACGTCACTCCATAACTCCCGGGTCTGAAGGCTTGGCGTTTTAATATTCATCACGTACAGCTGACGTTGCATCGTAGCCTGCCAATAGCAACGAGCGTCCTTGAATAATTAAACGTATGAGGCTGACGTCTATCCAATAGCAAAGGCCGCATCATTAATATTAATAATCGACTTCGCCATAGTAGGATTCGATCATCGTACCGTCTCCCGGTTTAACGTCCGCGTTTACCGACCGCGAACGCAATCGTACCGATCAACCGTACTCACAGAACTCAGCGATGTAATACGAGACCACGTAGTTTTCTTCACACCAGTCGAGAGTGGAGGTCGGTGTCCCCCAGTAACCCGGCCTGTCCGCCGCGGGAGCCATGATGAGAGGCAGAGACTCGAAGGACGGACGGGCGGGGGGAGGAGTTGAGCGCTCGGTCGGTAACGGGTTCGGTGCCCCGTCCAATCTGAACCGACCTACGTGTGTTAACAGTTACACTACAAACAACACCGAACCGTGTGGTATTACATGCACGGTGTCCAGGGGGAATTACAATCTTGTGTTTTTGTATTTGTTATACATTCACAATAAATGGTAACGAATGCAGCGTGGATTCGTGTCTGTCATTTAAATGCATTGAAAGTTGCCACCAGCTGCATGCGTACATAACGTTTCAGGATAGCAGTTCATTGTAAATTGTAAAATGCATGAAGATCGACGTGTGTTAAAGGTACAACAAGCTCGCGTTCAGTGTAAAACATGTTGTCAGATAAAACCTCACATGCATAACCAGACAGACGACCGGTTTTGGTCTTAAACACACAGATGAGAAACGATGCATGTCTGTATGTTTCTGTGTTTCAGTTTACAGTGAAGTTTTATGCAGTTTTAGTGAAGCCCGCTAGGTGTCGCTATGGGTTCGGTTTAAATTCAATAATAAGCTATCATTTAAAGTACAAACTTTTGTGAATCTATGGTTTATACGATCTAATACTAATATTTAAAAGATACCAATATTAATATAACTAATACCTTTTAAAGTTAAATTGTAGTATGATGTTGTGCTATCCCAAAACAAAAACAGCTTGTCCCAAAATGCTGATTTTATTGAATAAAGCACAGCTGTGTTTTGGTTCAGTGTAAAAACAAACTTCCTCTTATCACATGTTATCCAGTGCAGATACAGTATTCAGTGCAGACAAGCGTACAGGAGGAACGTGTCATAAAATCCACATACAAACATCCACGTTTGTGTTATATGGTCAACAACCAATCAAAACTCACTGAAAACCATAAACCCCTGAGCAGTTTGTGTGAATTTAAAGTAGAATTATTGAAGATCAATGCTTAATATAAGAATGATCGTCTTTTTACGAAACATCTCAAATCTCAGGTGACATGAACAGTGCTAAAAACATTACAGATCACTTACAAATCAAATAAAAAACTGCACTTTTACTTTCCCGCCCTCTTTAAATGCTAATGCACATGTGCTTACAAACGATAATCACATCCAATCACATTTAAATTCAGCCCTGGTTATGCGTTACAATTCATCTCTCATTTTATCACCCTTGGGCCGCACCAGCCGGCCGATGAACAGAACGGAGTTTGTCTTCTTGTCCTTCACCAAGAAGATGAAGGGATGGTCAGCGTAGAACAGTCTGGGGTTCTTCAGCTTGTCCGAACCAAAAACGCTGGTGTCCGGTGGGTTTCCCTCCGTGTCCCATTCCAAAGCTGAGGCGTGGAACACGTTGGAGAGGTAGAGATCTTTCTTTCCTGAGATGTTAGATAAGTCGGCTTTGACCTTATCTACAGCTTCAGTCAGACCCAGGTCTGCCAGATGTTTCTGCAAGATGGCGCGAAGATTATCAGGTGATTTTGGAAGGAGTCTTCGTTAGAAACATTCCAGACTTTGTTCTTACCTGCAGGTTGTGACTGACTTCCATGCTGACCTTCGGAAGAGACACCGCGATGGCTTGCTGTTCAAGTTTTTCCATCCACGTGTCCAGCTGTTTCCTTGTTAGCAGCTTCTCCACCCTCTCAAGTGACTCCACGTGGTACGGCATGATGAACACCACAGATGACATCTTATGGGCCAGCGGCATTTCCAGAACCATAAGACTGTTGGTTGTGTCATCATAAAATCCATAAATGCCTGGAAGACAACAGAGCAGTCAACGGAGATGGTCCAAGGACCTCCTTGGAATATTCAAATATGTTTAATTCTGTGAAGAATAACTAAACAAAATAGTTATGCTAACGTTGCTGCAGTAACTTTTTTGATTATTTAGAGAGAACATTTAGAGAACATTATCCAGCGTTCTCAGAATGTTTCCTGTAAGCTGGGTCACCTGTCCGGTGCATCATGGATATGGAGACAGTGTGGGAACGATGAACTAGGAAAACGCGATCATCAACCATCTTGTGATGGAACTCCTGATCCCAGTGAGCTGGAGAGAAAACCACACGTTAGTTTTATAAACAATCATGAGATCTTACACATTTTGAATCGACAGTCGTGCAGACGTACGTTTATAGAACATTGCATTGATGATCATGGCTCCATCTGTCTTCTCCACGTCTTTGGTCACCTCGGGCAGCTTGCCGTCCGTCGACTTCGATGCCCAATCGTTGATGGCTTTCACGGCGCTACGCTTGTCACGGAAGTTGATTTTGGAGTGTTCGTATTTATAATGCTTCTTGCTGCTCTTCAGAAAGTCGTCGGCGAAGCTAACAGAGCTGGGCCCGTACAAGCGACTGCTGATCTTCCAGGTGACGTTCCGGGCCGTTGAATTGCTGACCTCAGTGAGAAGCTCCGACAGCCCAGAATGCAGCTGGTCATCTTCAATGTTGGCGGCGCTGAGGACGGTCTTCACCTGGGAAGCCGTGTTCGATTTCCCCCCAAGAGCTACAACACCCAGGGTGGAGGCCACCACCACAGGAGAAATCAAAATGTTCTCCATGTCCTTCTCCTTCGCCATGTTCTGATACAGGCTGAAGGCCAAACTGGCGCTGTTGTCGGCCAGGGTGGTGGCATGGCTGCTGAGGGTCTCGTTTGAGCTCACGGTGGTCAGCAGACACAGAAGAACCACGACGGACGCCAACATGGTTTGTTTACGGCCTGTAAACAATAACAGAAGAAAAATCCTTCAAATGATGAATTTCAGAGTCAACTATGTCAACTATTTGTTGCGTTATGTAGTTATTTGTCAGATTCACAGCATTCAGATGTTGAATTTGAAGGTCTTTATGTAAGGAGAAAGTTAATTCCAGGCTCAGATGTTTATCTCACTGCACAGACTCTTATGTGGGAACATCTGCACTTCAGGCATGTAGCGGTCTGTGCAGATTTTCCCACCCCTTTCCCTTTCCCATCCCAAACAGCCAATACAACTCGCCCTTTAAGAAGACATCCCACCCCTCGCCCTGTCTCTGCATGGACAGATATTCACAGGGCGAGTCCAAGTCTGGAGGAACTATGGAGACCAACATCAGACTATTACAGAATTTCACAGGATCATTAAACATAAGACTTCTGTGTTCAAAAGTATCACAAGACCATCTTTTTGTGGAGCAAGTTATAAGTTTTTCAGCTCATGCACCTTTAAATCATTTCTATTTACTTTTTAATGCACCAGTTGCAGGACAAATCTGAACGCAAAGTGATCTCACGTCTGTTACTCACCGTTAATTCCCACAAACTTCCCAGCTGCCGGTTTTCCCGACGACAAATCCCTCATGCGCTTCTTAGTCTGGAAGGAAATTCTCTGGAAGTTGGGAAGCAGTATCATAAAGGTTCCGTTTGTTTGACGCCTCCCCTGGATCCAGTTTCTCCAAAGTAAGTTCCTCCTCCAGGTCCTAAAGGCAGCAGCCATTGATTCACTTCTGTTCACACACGAACGTGATGAAACCGGAGCGTCTCTCAAGTAAAGACACAAGACGAACATGGTGAATATCATTCAAAGCACATAAAACTAGTTAAAAGTTCATGTTTATGAAGAAGCTCAAGATGTTTATGAAGAATTATAAAGTAATATAGTCCACAAACTAATGTTAATAAAAGTTATTTGGATTGAATAAGATATGCAACCTTCAGTCTGTTAGATGCAACAATAAAAGTGAGATTTAAAGATGCTTTACCTGTGTTTGTAGTCGTGTTCGGACCTGCAGGCTGACAACAGACACAACAACACTGGCATCGTCTCTCTTGTTCCTGTGGGTAAAAGTTGGCCTTCAAGTTTACTTAACTTTGACAATGAATTGCACATAGTGTTAATAAATAAGGACCTTTTTTCAGCCACACATAAGTGACTTATTTTATCACTGTTTAGCTACACTCACATTTTTGCACATGCAAGTACAAATTTCCTGAATCTGAGCTTGTATATGTGAAGGAATCTAGGCGTTGACATCGGTTTTGTTAATGTAATTGTGTGGCATGTTGTGTGTCACTATAAATGTCTACAGAACCGTGTGTCTATATATAGATAAATGTAGAAGACACGTGCATAAACACAAAGAGGCTGAGAGAAATGACAGGACATCCTTCCTGTAGCTTTTGGTCCTTTTTAGACACGTTTACACCCACTTATCCACAAATAACAGTTTCTAGGGCTTAGTAAAATAACTTAAGACACAGGCAAGTACTGGACAGTTTAAAACCTGTTGTGATTTATCCCTGTCCTGATATTTGGGTTTCTGTTTAATGATATGAGTAACATAAGACAGGGTTAGTCTGTGACTGGTGTGGATTTCACCTATTTATCTTTATCAAAGAATAAGATCTGTGAAAACCTGCCTGTCTATTGTTTTGTTCCCTCGCACAGACAGCGAAGGAATTCATATCATAGTCTGTTCCTCTCTTGAAGCAAAGCAGATATGATCTCTGTGTCTGTTCTGTGTGTCTGTAAACACACTGTAAACTTTAATACCTCATAAACTATCTACAGTATATTTTCCTACTGTTTTGAATAGTTATGAGCAATATTTTGTTTTATAAGACAAGGAAAATATACACAGAGGTTCCTTCTCTGAAAGCCATGTGGTTCCTTCACAGGCAAGTATATTCACACTAAAATGACTTCAGCTTAGAACCAAGACCTTTTAAAAACCGAAGCAATATGACAATTAACCCAAAAAATGCATCCCACCAAATTATGGCTTTTAATAAAAATTAAACACAACATAAAAACTGATCAATAGTTCACAAAAAGCTAAATTAAATGACATTTATTTTCTTAAAATAGTGATTTTTATCTATTGTGTAATGTGATGTCTGTAAAGACTGGCGGCTGTTTATTAGTCCTGTGGCTATTTGAGAGAGTAAATATTTTCCTTTTCATTGTATTTATAAAATAAACGGGTTTATAGTTTGTAAATAAGTCGTGATGAGAGAATTGAGACCCATTAGAAATTCTGCGGTGTTTTATACGTTTCACCACTTGAGGGCGCCGTTGCTCTGTCTGTATTTTACCATCATGACCAGCTGAACAGCTGATGTTCATGGGAATGTGACTTTGGCTTTATTTAAAATGTAACATAAGTTATGACAAGAGTTTTAGGTAAGAAGCATTTTGATGTTGTAAACATAGATGGCAGACGTCACAGGTTGTGGCTTTTATAAAGGGGTGTATTCAGTTCTGCTGTGATTTATTTTCACAACCAATTACAATATGAAAAACTTATAATATTGCGTTTTAAACTGTGTAGGAAGTGTAGGAAGAATTTAAACCAGATGAACATATGGACACGTCTTATGAATTAATAAGTCATTTTTACCTCTATCTCTAAAGACACAGGTAATGTAAAGTGTTCCTAAGATGGCAGTATTTAGTCCCTCTGATAAATGATTGATAAATGTGGGAGGAAAAAATGTTAAGGAGGAAAAAATGACCCAAACACTCGTGACAAAAAGATTCATGGTTAGGACCGATCGGAGCTGTCGCTCGTGAGCCAGGCTTCAAGATAGCAGACAAAACATCAATCCATCACCAATATTTGTGAGACACATCTGTCACCTCAAGGGCATCTCGCAGTTATTTTTTTGGAGGGAAAGATTGAGTGTTAAGGCTTCTGTCCTGATAATTGTGAGGTAAGCAGAAATGGGGCGGGGGGCGGGGGCAAGTCCCTCCCCCTGACACCTCACATGCCTGTGCTAACCTTTAAACCCCGGTGTGTTCGGAATCTGAACCCACAGGTCATGACCTCACAGACTCCCATCTGACGCCCGGACCGTTTGATGGCCTTCAGTCAAAAAGTGAAACAGTTTGGTCCCAAACGGGGCGACCTTTCACCCCATCTCACTCGGTTAAGGTATGAGAGCGCGATGACCTCACGCTGTTATTAGTCTCACCTCACAAGTATTCAACACACAACACATCAGACCGAGTATCGACCATCTCACACTGAATCTTAAGTTTCTTACAAACACTCAATTAACATGTTGCAGCCAAAGTGGAGATTTGCTGTGATCAATAAACACAAATGAATTCCCGTACGGTTCCCCCTGCAGTTACTCTAAACCTTTTTTAAACTTTGTGTTGAACAGCACTGGCCTAACAAATGTCACCTTCTGACACCTTCTTTCTACATATGTTCAAAGCTATTTTTTTATATTTAAGGCACCATTATTTTTTAATATTCCAGATGTCCCACAATCCTGTGTAAAATTTCCTAGCGGTTTGTTAGCATCTCATGACGGATTTGTTTATAAATTGATTTTGTAAGTTTATAAGTTGATTTTCTTACCTTTGATTCTGAAGTTGTTTGCTTGGTTAACTTAACTTTATGTGTGAAAGTTTTAGTGGTTGATTTTATACTGTAATGTGTGAAACATAAACCTGTGATGATTCATTTTTGATGCAGTTCAGAACCGAAGTGTGAACGAGTGTGAAACCGGAGCAGATTGAGTCTCAGGATGATGCGATGAGCATCAGACAGTCGAGGTCGCCGTGACGACTGCCACAGGGTGGGACGCGCACGTCATTCCCCACACGTGTCACTCAGCATCATCTGTCCTCAGGCCTGTTTTCACCCTCCAATCAAAACAAATGACTTTCACTTTATCATTAGCATTCATAACATTCTAGCTTGTGTTTAATGATGGTTTTCTCATAAAAGTCATTTGATGAAACGTTGTAGTTTATTGTATAAGTTTCTGGTTCTTGGGTTTGTAATCTTCAGAAATCTCATATATTTTCTTCACAGGAAGAATCTAAAACTCAGATTTGCCAACATACCAAAGTCAGCAATGAAAGAGTCATAGATTTTAATTTGAATTAAAACATTGTACAATTATTTAAAACGTGTGTGTGTGCGCGCATGCGTTTGTGTGTGTGTATGCATGCATGTGTGTGTGCGTGTGTATATGTGTGTGTGTGCAGGTTTCAGCTGCCCCTTCAGTGACCTGTGACCTCTGGTGACCCTGATCCGTGAGCTGCCCGTTCATTCCCAGCAGGCTGGTGACAGTGGAGTTAATTCCAGCAGGTTCTAGCAGGAACCATAAAGCTGTTCCACTCTAATGATGACAAAGCCGTGCAATGCTTACTCCCCTTTAATTAGTTCATTTCTGCCTGTTGTTTGTTTTTACTGCATACAGGAGAGTTTTGCTTTGTTTTATTTTAGGCAACATCACGGCTCAGTATATGCAGAAGACAGTGGATCTGAACTGTGCATGAAATGGCATTAAATCAGAAGTTTAAATCAGGCAGATGACATCAAAGTCATTTTTAAGTAACATTAATAGAACGTTTTTT